>CABFOW010002749.1:57203-92303 GCA_902141385.1 Timema californicum | reverse complement strand
TGCCGGGACCGAGGATTGAACCCCGGCCGCCAGCACAGAAGTCTGACACCTTACCCCTAGACCGCCAAGTCACCTACTTTAATTTTTTTAAACTAATTCTAGTTTTTGTGAACTAATAATTTGTGGTTAAATGGGGCTCTTCTTGGGGATAAAAATATTTTAATTTTTGGCACTTTAGCTATCTATATAAATATAAAATGAATAACTAACTTAGTACATATAAATTTAGGGCCAATCGTCTGGGTCATACAATTTGAGCACGTATGCAAGTATGAGGCTGAGCTAAACAGAAGGTGGAGTGGAATAGAAGGTTCGATGAGTCGCAGGAAAATAAATAACTATCACCTCCACCCCATCCTTCTGTTTTGCTCACAAGCCCTACCCTAATAGTTTTAACGGATTTTTATTATTATTTATAAGAGCAAATTTAACTCCTACATTTAAATTGGTCGTGATGCAATTATGCAGTTTGTTCCAACCAGATTTAGGGACAGGCTGCTTATAGAATGTTTGATGTTTTAATAGCGGGCGATCCTTTTTAAAATAAATATTTTTTCCCTAAGATAAGCTCATCTTTCTAAATGCAGGTATTATATTAAGAATGTAATTTTGTTTTATTTATAATTACATAAATTTCATTATTATCTCAAAAATGAAGCCAGCTATCTTTCCTTCAGCAAGAGATACAATCAATTGTATAGATTGATTTTTATTATTATCAACTTAAGTTTTTTTTCTTCACCTCGTCTTACTGCCTGTTCAAGTTATACGAATATATTATGATAATTACTCATATGAGGTAGGGAAGCATTTTCGAGATAATCTACCCGCATTCGTGTGGAAGGAGAGTGGGAAACCATTTATGGAAAACAACTTAGTAAGCCCGACCAGGATTCTAAACTAGATCTACCCGCCTTTAGCAGATCAGTCTAACATCAGTGATGCCTTAGACCATGCGGCCACCGAATCAGATTTTAGGCTTATTGTTGTAAATGTTACAATACATACATTTTTAATCATACAAAATAGTGACCGCTATGATATATAAACGGCTACAGAACTGCGCTTTCTATTCTTAAAAGTCTTCGTACATTATTTATCAATCTAATGTGAGGGATTTACAGTTGACACACAGCTGTGCTGCTATCTAGCGACGGAAACAGAACCTTAACCCTGTCTGCGACTCTGCGTTGCTAAGCTAGCCAACTATATTCGTGTGGCGTTGCATCAAAACATCAAAAATACAATAACGGATTATTTTAATTATGTTTATTTTACAGCGGCCAAATAGAAAAGTTTTCTTAATCCTAAGTTGCTCTTTGGTGGGGGGAGGGGGGGAGGGGAGGCTACATATCATGTAACCCCACCTTCATTTTTGGCTCCTCCCAAATTATGCTATTGGACTTCATTCAATTTGTAAAAAACGATTCCACATAAGTCTAACTCCGATCTGCACTTTATCCGTCCTGGCACTATATATGGGATAGATATATCTAGTATTGGGAGGAAATGTTGGCCTACTCACATTAGAAAATGGAAAGCATTTTGATCTTTAAAAAACAGTATATCCGGTCGAGAATAGAAACCCATGCCCTCCATCACTGGTAAATCAGACGAGTATAACATATTAGCCACGTGCCCACCTATACAGACGAGAATATTCTTGTGTACGGACAACATTATTTTCTGTTAAATAATGTCCAAACTTGGATTAAAATACTAAATAATAATTTAATATTCTCTCTTGTATATTATTTATTAAGACTCCATTTTGAATTGGAAAAGTTTTAAGTGCGTACTTTGTAATAACATAAAGTACTAGTATTTTATTTATTATTGAAATTTATGCTAGTAATGAATAGCTTTTGTTTCACACAAGGCTGCAATTAAAAACGCACATAATTTATTAAAGTGTTTTGTTTTGTATAATTTACCGCCGTTGCTACAAGCGTCGCACGAACCATGCCCCGTATACATTATTTGCCGGAGTTGTGACGTTTTTGTCCCAAAGCCTCGCACCGGATCCCAGGCTAGTCTATATGGTAATTCCCGTATGAAAGATGAGAGCTATTTGATTTATAAACATGAAATGTCCGCTCTGTGCGGTCCTGTTCTAAGACATAGGCTTTGATGATGATTATAATAAAGATCTTGATGGGTTACTTGCTTTGCTCCGAGCTCCATTGTTTTAACGCGGCGGATTGGCATTGTCTTAACGCTACAACATTTAAATTCAAATAGGGAATTGTTTTCCGAACAGAACATTGAAAGCGGTGTGGAGGGGACGGAAAGGGAAGGGAAGAAGGGGTAGAATTGTAGACGATGCATCGGATTTAAAACAGATTGATCACATTCTACGCAGATGAGATTACATTGAATTGCCACTTGAATTCTAGCTCTATAAAGTTATTACAGTGTAGCTGTTTGTTTTGTTTCGTCTTCCTTCAAGAATATTACTCCCTAGTGTGTTTTTCCTTGGTTGTAAATCCGCTCACGTAATCGTTGAGTATGAATAACGTAATAAATCTTGAACGTTGGCAATTTTTTTGTCTCTACTTTCATTTTAACATTTAGCTCAGTTGTCAAAACATCTGGTGGATTCATTTCCTGAATAAAATGTATCCCTATGGTACAGAATGGAGCCGAAACAATTGGATGATTAGTAACTTGAAAATCAACACTTTAATTGAAAAGTAAACATTCCTTAGCTAAGTAAAAGCAAACTACTAGCTACAATTTTTAAACACTTTCATCGGCATAGATCGTCCAATTGTTTCCACCCCATCCTATATCATATATATATATATATATATATATATATATATATACATACATTAGCACTGCGTCTTACTACCCATTAGGGTAGAGTAATACGCTTATTTGCTAATGGTTTAGGGATT
Source organism: Timema californicum (assembly GCA_902141385.1). Lineage (NCBI taxonomy): Eukaryota > Metazoa > Arthropoda > Insecta > Phasmatodea > Timematidae > Timema > Timema californicum. The sequence goes on along the minus strand of CABFOW010002749.1, from coordinate 89,403 downwards.
AGGAAAGTTATATTTAACGACAGTATACCCACATTTGCGTGTGAAAACATTTCGGAAAAACCACCCTCACTAGACCTAAAACCGATCGTAATTTGTGCCTCGATCTCCCCATCATCGGCAGTCCAGCCTACTGCGAGAGCTGTGCACTAAACCATGCGGCCACCGAAGCGGGTCTACTATGATATTTAATTGGATAAATATTGTTTGAATGGCCAATATTTGTTTGTTGGCGTTGTCCTACAATTTAGTTAGAACTTCCCTCAAAGTGTAGTTTTTTTAAATCATTACATTTAATACCCTGGCTATTTTTGGCTTAGTTAATTAACTTTAAGAGGGGATGAAAACATCACAGTTTTAAATCATATGTGGGGGAAAAAAACCACCCCCAGGGTACCCGGTTGATATTCGAACCTCGGCTCCCCCGTCACCAGAACTCCAGTATATTGCAAGAGTGACACATTATGTGACCACCAATTTAAGGGCTCTGTTGTGATTCAAAATATTAGATATTGTCCCTAAGAGGCTATGATGGGAAAATGTGTATTCTTCTTGCCCCGTTTTTTTTTTGCCCAATCTTCTCTTCAGGTAAATTTTGGTGCATTATTTTACAAAACCTTCCCCATTTTTTGTCTTTAAACTGGTATAAGCTGTGGATAGCCTATTAGAGTAAAATTAACACCATATAAAATCCTCCTTAGTTGAGTCCTCTATAAAAATATATTTTGCTTAGTTTTACGGTTCAGGAATCAAACCCGGCTTGATACTATAGCTCGTGGAGAATTTGCTCAACTATTGTAAACAAGTTTTTTTTTAAAGACGCTATTTAGTTTCTTCCAGTAATGTTGCACTTGAACCCTCGCAGAACAGAGGAGTCGTGACTGTCAAATGACCGTGTGTGTTCTGATGACTGTGATGAGGTGGAAGATTGTTATCTGAGGGGGAGCGGCTAATTACCGGACTGAGCTACAATAGGAAGGTCGTGATGGGGGCTTTACAGGCACCGTCTTCTGTGTAATAAACCTCGTGCTCTTTTGTGGATTCCTCTGGACGCTTCCTGGAGCCCTGGTCCTTGGCGTACACCCCGCGCGCTACGTCAGTTGGAACTCTGGTCCTCGGCATCACAAGGTGTAGAGACGGGAGCTAGGAGGCTTCTTGTACGTCAGTTGGAACTCTGGTCCTCGGCACACAAGGTGTAGAGACGTGAACTAGGAGGCTTCTTGTACGTCAGTTGGAACTTCCTGGAACACTGGTCCTCGGCACACAAGGTGTAGACACGGGAGCTAGGAGTCTTCTTGTACGTCAGTTGGAACTCCCTGGAACACTGGTCCTCGGCACACAAGGTGTAGAGACGGGAGCTAGGAGGCTTCTTGTACGTCAATCGGAACTCTGGTCCTCGACACACAAGGTGTAAAGACGTGAACTAGGAGGCTTCTTGTGTTTCACGTCAAAGCAAGTTCAAACAAATTTGTCAAGCCGAGTGCGTTTGAAGGCCTAGTGAAGACAAGGCCAGTCCTGTGTATGTTTGTGCATATTGTATCGTTAATATGGTAAACTTTCCAAGAACAAACCTCCATTGCAATAGTTTGGGGAGCGTAAAACCCGAACGGTTAGCAAGACGAGGTGCTAACAAAATAGTAAGGGATTTCATAATGCATAGATAGAGAGAGAAAAGGAGAGAGTTGCAAGGAAAAAGAGATAAAGACGTAGAGAGAGAGATAAAAAAGATTGAAAAAATAAAAGTTATTATTATTATTATTACCACGTCTTACTACCCGTTCGGGTTATACGCACTTACGCTAATGTGTAATGGTAGGGTGATTGTGAGATGAAGTGGAGGACCTACAGTTTAACGTGGAATCCGAACCACGGTGGAGGCCTGGCACTCCACACATTCACAAGTTGGGATTAATACACGACTTGTCAGAGGTGACGGAAGGGTTTGACAATCAGATAAATCTGTTCTGGGACCAAGGATTGAACCCCGGACCCCCAGTACAGAAGTCTGACACCTTACCCCTAGACCACCAGGTCACCAAAGTTCACATTAATGATTAAATGACACTTTATTTTAAAGCTCCTTGATTTNACCAAGGATTGAACCCCGGACCCCCAGTACAGAAGTCTGACACCTTACCCCTAGACCACCAGGTCACCAAAGTTCACATTAATGATTAAATGACACTTTATTTTAAAGCTCCTTGATTTTTTTTTTTTTAAATTAAGTCTCTTCCACCGGTCTCTATACCTTTAGTGCCCCAGTAAAGTCAAAGGGGGCAAAGCTCGAGTGGGAAGGATGGCCGGACGGGAAATGAGCCCAAGTTACCGTGTTGGATAATTGACGATTACCTTAATAACCGAGAGGGGAGGGGTTGAGGGGTCAACTGTACAGCCTGTGGTAATCACGGGAAGTACGTGGTATTACCTCTAGGAGGGCTCCGTGCGATGCTGCTCGCTCGTATTGAGAGAGAAGACCTACTGGTTATAACCGGTCCCTTTATCACCCCACTGCTACCGGACCGACGAGCCTTCATTATGGACTGGGACTCCGGCCTGCTCAACTTTGCTGCGTGTCTTTCCCTTGACGAGCAGGAGAGAATCGCAGAGGAAATGCACCCTCGTTAGCGTGTGGTGAGAGTGGAGAAACTATTACTGCCAAGGTTTAATTATTTCATTCCCGACCAGGACATTATGGTTGGAAATGTAGCAGACACGAGCAATTTCAGCTTAGCCAATAAAACCTGCCTCTGTGGCTAGGTGGTAAAAAGAGAAACAATCGTAGAAGATTCTGTTTGAGGCCTGGGTCATGCTGACTTTTTTTTTTTACAATTTACAAATCAGTTTGTCCTGCTCTCCTAGGGCAAGATATGTTAAACTATGCTTTCTCCCCAAGGTCAAGTTAGTTTGTAAATTGTGTGTCATGTTCTAATGTATCTGTGTTCACGCAATTACCTCAGTCAAAACAAACGCGTGTCTTATAAAGATTTTAATTTTATTTTCATTTGAGACCTTGTTTCACTATTTCAATGAGGCATGAGCCAACTAACACAAGTGAATGAAATTTAATCCTTTTTATCACTACTCGCGGTAAGAAAGAGCTTGAAAAAACTCAATTTAAAAATTACTCCAAATTTGTAAATTTTATGGGTGAGCCCCGTTATTCATAATAAATCCATACCTTTCATAACACACACATAATAGACCAGCTAGCACACAGCTTAGACTAGACAACCTACGATAACAAAAGGTTATCAATTTATTTAACTTATTGTTTGTTTATTTATGTTTTAATTATTTATTGGCTCTGGTAATGTTCTAAGTAATTACTCTTGATTGTCGGTGTTAATATTTAAAAGCTACCCCAGTAAAATAAAAACCCATACCTAAAAATAGAAAGTACTTTTTCCATAGGAACAAACACATTTAATATATTATATATAATAAAGTTTGTTGAATATACAGGGTGTTTCACTCGCTCTCGGTTCCTGAGAGCTTCTCACGCAGCAGTTACGTCCATCAGTTTGAAAGGTATAAGAGAAACTCACGGGCTGAGAGCGAACGAAACACCCTGTATTTAGCGCTATTTTTTAACCAGCCATTTATGATGTTAATGTTTTATAGGCCTATGGTTTTAGGTCACGGACACCGTACTTGACACCGTAGTATGGAAGGGAGATAATTCATTCATCCTTACCCCCGTTTTAAAGGCTATAGGCCGCTTATGTTTGAATTACCCAAGGTAAAGTTTTATGCAGATCAAACAATCGTCCGTATTACCCAAACCTTTTTTTAACGGGAGTGTCAATCATTGACATCTCTTTGTGCGTACACAATAGACTAATAATCCTTTCGATTTTATATCTTTGTGTTTGTTGTGTGGAATCGACTGTAATCCGATAGAAGGGAGGGGGGGAGGCTTGCTTTGGGGTGGGGAGAGGTTTTTACTGCAAACAGTTTGATTGGCTCGTACTTTTCAATCAGCCGCTGATTATTTCCGAATGTTCGGACCTCCTCCCCTCTTTTATAGAGATTTACTATGTTGTAATCACAGCTTCCCCTCCCCCTCTTTCCCCTCCTCCCCCTCCACAAGCTCTCTTGTGAGGAACCGTTCTAACCATCTCTATAAAAGCACGGATCATATTGCGGGCCAATATCACAACTGGACCGTGAAAGATGAGGATGCAGTTTCCCCAGATTTTTCTTCTTCTTAGCGCCTTACAGCCTATCCAGACTATTATAATATTCACCCTAACTAGCTTGGGATGAGGGAGATATAATTTAGGCAAATTATAGCCGATTTTGAGTGGAGGGGAAGAGTAGGAAATCATTTAGTAAAATAAATAACCCCCCCGTTCACCCGACCGAGATTTGAACCTTGATCTCCAGGTAATACTGGCCTGGTAGCTTTGTCCTTGTGTTTACCTATGCAGATCTGAATGGATTCAACTTACTACTTCGACTATTCGAGCTCCCATAACTCAATTTGTACTTGTTAGCGTTTTTTTATCTACGCTTCTTACTGGTTATTCGGAATACTCCAAGTCTTGCACTATTTTAAGGTGAGGTGGAAGGGGATGCAAGGCCAGTGATTTTTCACTCTTTTTAGCAAAATTGTTTTTGTATAAAATAAATAAAATATTGTTTCAGTGGCTTCGTTTATTAATTTTCTTCACTCGGTGAAATCAATAGTGGTTGGATCTGTCGTGAGCATTAGATGAGAAACCTTTTAAATTCACGTTTGCCATTAAATTCCAGTACATCCTTTGCAGATATTCCACAACTGTTGATATCACTGTGTCAAGAAAATTAAACTAAACGTTGTTACTTGAGCAATATTTGATTAATTTGGACAAAGAAATGTTTTGCTATAAAGATTTCCAAAACACATTTTCTCGCGGTTCTTACAATCCCATCTTAAAGTTTTTTTAATGGCTTTCCCCTCTCCCTAAGCGCAAACAAAGTACACCTTAAACATTCAACCTCCCCCATTTTTGTTCCATTAGTGTGCAGAAACCCTGGACGGGTGGTAAGACGCGAAGCACGCGGGAAAATAGAAAAGATTATTCAACGATTGAAACTACCTCTTTATTTTATCGTAATACTTTCAGCTCCCACCAGAGAAAATAAAAATTAAACATTTTTTCTCTTTGTTTAATTGTGTACTGTTTTCTAAATGTAATCTTGTGTATATAATATATATATATATATATATATATGAGTGTGTGCATGTAAACACACATTTGCGTTAAGTGTAATTTTGTGAAATGATTTTATTATTGGTATAAAATTCACATCACAGAATATTTTCTTTAGCTGACAAACAATCGACGAGTTTGTAGCAATCAATTACAACTTTATTCAACTAGTAAAGTTGAACTACTTTGATTGTGAGGTGTTTTTTTTACACACTTGTACGAATTTAAGCTTTAATGCTAGATTTTTCGAAAAACATAGAATTATTAAAATGTCACTTTTATTCCCTTCCTGTCTAGGGGTAAGGTGTCAGACTTCTATGCTGGCGGCCGGTGTTCAATTCTCGGTCCCGGCAAAGATTTATCTGATTACCAAACCCTTCCTTCACCTCTGACAAGACATCTTGTGAATGTGAGGAATGTCAGGCCTCCACCGTGGTTAGGATTCCACGTTAAACTGTAGGTCCTTCATTTCATCTCACAATCACCCTACCATTACACATTAGCGTAAGTGCGTATAACCCGAACGGGTAGTAAGACGCGGTGCTAATAATAATAATAATAATATTCTCTTCCTGCCTAACTTTCTGTTTTATTTAATTGATTGTCAAGAAAACTGAACCCTACCTACCAACTCGTTGAATTTTGACTTTAATTCTACCAACAAAGTTAGAGGTTAATCTTATCCCCTTGGAGTAGACTATAGTCGGTCTTTGGAATTTACTTTTTTTTACGATCAGGTGTGTTATCTGTCCTTTTATAAATTGTGAATGTGAGGAATTCCAGGTCTTCACCGTGGTTTGGATCCCACGTTAAACTGTAGGTCCTTCATTTCATCTCACAATCACCCTACCACTACACATTAGCGTAAGTATAACCAGAAAGGGTAGTAAGACGCGGTTCTAATCATAAAAATAATAAGTTTATAAATTATTTTAAATACGTATTGCTATTCATAAGCATTTAAATAAATTGTTGAGTTAGTGAGAAAGAAGATAACAATCTAGAGATAATGCAAATGCAACTTTAAACAATACTGTTTGTGAATCCGTCTGGGATTCAACTCAGGCCTCCCTATTAACGGTACACTAAAGAAGGCAAGATTGACGTGCAGTCCTTGTGCCTACCTATATTGGTTAGGGTTGAGGTAGGTTGTAAGTTATTTACTAATGTATCGATTTGTTCAGAAAGTGTAAGGACACTTAAATAATAAATGATAAAATACTGATTACGAATTACGAATAAAAAAATAGTTGAATCTGTCGTTTTCGCGTTCTGTATCTAACCTGAGTGGTTCCACTTGAAACTCTTGTATCGTCGAGTAGCCGTCAGGAAAGATTCTTGGATATTCCCCTTCAGTGACAGTATCCCATAACCCCCCGTCCACTGCAGATGATACTTTGCAGCATCTGCCATTTTCATGGCTCACTAGCGGACTTGATCGAAACCAGGAAGTGTCCGTACCAAGGTACTTTTCTCCTCCTTTTCAAAAAATCTTAAATTGCTTTCTAGCAAATGATCATTTAAATTGCATCCACTCCGTAAGTCTTTACTACTTCCTTTTTTTCGATAGCACGTTGTATGGTTTTATTGTTCTTAGAAATGATGAGAATAAAACGATAATCGAAGTTCGTTTCTCTTGTTGTAATGGCCACTGGGACAAAGCGCAATGCATTTTGATAGCTAGATTACTACCTTATGTACCCACTCTATTCTTTGTGCCACTTTTATTTATAATTTAAGGGTGTAACGTGCGTTTTCGAACGTTATGTTATACAGTGTAAGACAGGGATTAACTTAACCTGAACATAAAAAAACACTCTTATATAATTAAAAAGTCTATATCCAAAGCTTAGGCTTAGTCAAGTACTATTCTTCCTTATAGTTTCGTTCAACAAATCATCCTCAGAATTAAATTCTACGACCTCTAAAAAAATTTGATTCAATCCATCGCTTTGGGAACCTTCCCAAGAAATAAAATATTCGAAACGTTTCTTCGCTACTCTGGATGTAACGTGGAACTCTCAGGTGAAGTGGTTTGTTTAAACAGCAAGGAGCTACAATAAATTTAATGGCTTTAATTAAATTAAACTGTGCACGGCTAGGAATTGCTCACAAGAAATTTAATATGGAACGCTGTGATACGTTTTTGTCTTTGTAAAAAAAAACAGCATTCCAAAATATTTTATAGTACGAATCGAGGTAGTCCGGTTATTTTATTTGTATGCATTGTAAATCTCTTATTACAACACCATTTGTTAACCAAGGTTACAGACCTAGATAGTGTGTGGATGTTTGCTTTTGTAAAGCTTAGCTATGACGTGTGTTGTTGCATTTGCATATATATCGTTTGTAACGTGGCATCTACATGATTAATATATATTTGTATAATTTGATATGCTCATTTTCGGTAGTTGAAATGACGAGAAAACGTCAGTGGACTGGAAACTGCTACCAGCGTCATTTTCCCTCCAAATATAGATTGGACAATGCTGGCCTGACTTAACCTAACCTAACCTAACCTAACCCACCCTCGATGGCACATTGGATTGTTCTATTGTCCTTTGCTTCCCCCATCACTAGTGGACACATTGTACGGAGTAACTAACGTTCAGATTATACTATATTAGATTCCAATAACTAATATTCTACTATGAAATACCCAATACACCAGTTTACAATTTCTTCTAGTCGAACCGATGGTGCACTATCCACCAATCTCTCCTACAAAAAGTGCACACAATTCACCACCACCTATACGGGAAAATTATTGACCCGTTTTTGACAAAGAAACACTCATTTTAAAGGTTAGGGGTACAGGATGTTTACAAACATAGTAGCTTCACATAAAAACATGATTTTCTAAGCAAATTTTCCTCTTTTCTTCTGTGTGCACAAGAGCTCGTCTGTCTTATTCGTTTTAAATCACCCTGGCAACCTACGCTAGTAAAGAGTTATTATAAAGTGCACATTTCTCCTGTCGGGAGGAAGTATTATAGGTATTATTGTTCTACCTCTGATAAGAAAATAGTATAAGGTGTGGTTTGGAAAATATTGGTTTTCCAGATGCCAACTTTGCAAAATTTTAAATTATTGTATCGGTATTGATACTATACATTAAAAGTGACAGCTGTAGATGGCATAGCTTGTCGTAGAAATTAAATGTATGAAAAAATGTGTCTGTAGCATTTATAAGTGTCAGAGAACTACGTAAGGAAGATAGCTTTATAAGCTAGTAGGTACATTTTCCTGTATTCATACTTCAAGTCTTTGGATCTACAGTTGTCCCGTTTAATATTTATTATCAATACCCATAAAATAAAATTAGTACTATAGTAAAATGAAACTAGGTTTGGATAAAAATAGTTTTTAATCAACTTCCCCGTTGGTGACCAGGTGGTCTAGGGGTAAGGTATAGTAGGACTTCTGTGCTGGGGTCCGGGGTTCAATCCTTGGTCCCGGCACAGATTTATCTGATTGCCAAATCCTTCCTTCACCTCTGACAAGACGTGTTTTAATCACAACTCGTGAATGTGGGGAATGCCAGGTCTCCGCTGTGGTTCGGATTCCACGTTAAACTGTAGGTCCTCCATTTCATCTCACAATCACCTACCACTACACATTAGCGTGAGTACAACCCGAGCGAGTAGTAAGACGCGGTGCTAATAATAATAATAATAATAATAATAATAATAACTTCCCTGTTCTCATACTATAGTATAGGCCTATGTGTGCCTAGTTAACAAGTTTTGGCTTTGCTCACTCAAACGTATTCAATATTTTCACTGTTAATATAAAATTACGAAATATTAAAACAAAGTACGATGAAAATAACTGTATAATTCGAAATCAGGTGATATTTTAACCATCTGAAACATACAGGCTTTATTTAAATTCCGCTCTGATATCTGTTGAATAGTTTATTAGAAAGCGTGTAATCTAAAACAGTACTAACCATTTTCTTATGTATCTTACAAACCAATTGGTTAAAGCTGACGTATTGATGCAGTGGTATCAAGTTGAACGCGACACGGGTATAGGACTCCCACGCCAATGTCTTGGAAGATATTACCTATTTCCTTAGATAATGAAAAGGGGACCGTGAAAAGTAAATGAATGTCATCTCAAAACTGAGATGTTAGGGCAAAGTAAAGGTCGTACAGAAGGATTACACTTGTTTGCCATTTCTGTTAAATTATGTTGGGGGGGCCTCTATTCATTGTTAAAATAAGAAGTAGATCCTTATTTCAGGCAATCCACTTGAATTAATGTTTATATTCGTTTGTCTCTTTGAGAATAAATAGATAGTTAAACTTAGCTAATTTTTACTACCTCAAAAAGTTATGTGGCTGAGTTTTGTTTTTTTCTTATTTAATTTATTTTCATATATTTTTTTGCCGCTTCTTACTATCCGTCAGTGCAAAAAGCAGTTTAGTTGGGCTAGTACCCACATTAGAAGTTGGACTAGGTTACCAGTGATGAGGAGCTCGAGGCTCAAATCCCAGTCGGGTGTACTGAGGGTGATTTCTTCCTAAATGGTTTACCACTCTCCCCTCGCACAAATGTGGTTACCTTTCTTCTACAACTTTACCCTCACCAATATCCCATTAGCGTGATGAATGTATGCTAAGCAACCTGTTTCAGTGGCTGCATGGCCTAAGACGTCACACTCACAATAGATTAGACTGCCAATGGCGGGTAGATCGTGGTTTTTATTTTTTCCTAAGCGGTTTCCCTCTTTCTATATGCAAATGTGAATGCACTTCTTATAAACTTAACCTTCATCATCCCTAACCTATTAGTTTTATAAGTTCTTGGGCGTACAAACCGAACGGGTAGTAGGACGTGGTGATAAAAATAAATATGCTAATAGCCAGGATGGATATTAAAACGTAGGGGAGTAAAATAGATTAGTGGGGAAGGTAGAATTTAAAATAAAAATAGCCGCATTTGCGTGTAAAGAGAGTGGGAAACCAGGTAAGAATCTGTTTTCACCGCGTTTCACCATCCGTTTGTATTATAAGCGTTAATTACACTAATGTGTTAGGTATGAGGAAATACACCCTCATTCGCGTGGATGGAGAGTAGGAAGTCACGAAGGGAAAGCCTCCTTAATCACACGCCACGGGATTCAAACCTTGACCTCACCGTCATCGGTAAACCAGAATAAATGAGCTAATATTTAGTCCGCGTGCCTACCGGTGCGAGTTAAATATTTATATCGAAGGCGCGGGGATTTCCATAAATGGTTTCCTACTACTCATACATGAAAATGCGGGTATATTTCCTTCAGAATAAGATTATAGTTTAAATTCGTGCAGATATATACTGAACTTTTGTGTTGTGTGTTTAAAATACTTCCCGTTTCCATGAGTAGTTTTCCATCCGCTCTGGACGTCAATGAATTAGTTCACCCTCCTCAACCTTTGGTCTTATATGAGTTATTGTGTGGCTCGGTAGCCCTACCCGGGATTAGAACCCAAAATATAACTCTCAGACGTGAGATTCTATTCGTGCACACATCCGCACAAATGTCCATCTCTCTAAAGGAAACAAGCTAAGAGCGACCGTACTATACATTCCCCCTAACCACCCAGTCACTGCGTCGGAAGATATTCGCAATTTCCCCCATCAGACAATGACTAGGAAGAAAAGTAATTAATTTCGCGCGCAATATATTTTTTGCTCCTCTCCCCCCCCCTCCCCTCCCTTTCCTATTCCACTCGCCTCCTCCTCTATTTGTTCTTCTACAATCAAGATCAAAGACTTACAATAGAGAAACAACTTCAAAGAAAACAACAAGATTGTGTTGACTTAAAAAAAATGTTTTCGAGAGTTTCCGGTTCAACCCCGTCCCCTCTTTTACATGTCACCCCTCCCTCGCCACCCTTAAATTATGAGGAGTGGTCTAAGCGTGAAGAACAAGTCTCATTTAATATAACAGCGATGGAATAAGTCGGTTCCTTAATCAGGAAATAGGGCCTCGGACCTGGCTCGAGATCGCCGAGATTCAGGCTCTCACCAACACACTACGAGAGGCACTACGATTGTTTAGGAATTAATATTATTGAAGTGGTGCAAAGGCATTGAGATTGGTTCAGAGCGAACAGTCCGATATCAATAGGAATAACCGTTTAGAAAATAAAAACACATTTTTCTGCGGGCTACATTGGTAATATTTTACTAAATTGATTTGACAAATATTGATATTTATAAAAAAAGTGGCAGCTGCATATCATATGATTTGACGTATGCATGCGTGAAAGTAGATGTAGTAGTTTTCATAACTGTCAGATAAGGCACTTTCTGTGAAAATTGAACTATACTTTGTGGTGTACTTTGATAAAACACATGTGTTTGTAAAGCAGCCCATATAGAACATTCCTCTACTTTAAGTGATCGATAGTTTAAACATATTTATAGTTGAACCTTGTCTGAACTAGTTTATTGTCAAGTCATTGGCTGACATACCGACATAATTCCATTCAACTTTCTAGTCCCACGTGACCTTTCCTTTGTCGTGTTCAATAAAAGTGTTGTTGTTGGACTAAAAACGGTAATAAAGGGAAACCAAGTTGTGATGTTTAGTGGTGAGGGATCATTCAAACACCCGCTTCCTGCATACAGTCCCTTCCCCTCTCCCACTACACTTGAATCTCCGCTTCCCCCTAGACCGGGTTGGTATTTACCGGTGGTAGACAAACACTCCAGTTCTTCTATTACCAGCTCTATGGCTGCAGGACAAATACTTATCTCTCTTGAGTGACGTAGTACCCCCAAGGGAACTTTTTTTTAATTACATATCCATACCTACGCGTCTTTTCGGATTATAAATCCGGTAGGTCAAGAGTTCAAAACAGCCGGCTTCACCGGTACTGATTATGCTACTCATCTTTTAGCTCGCAGAAAAAAAAGGAGGTTGATTAAAAATATATATAAATACTGAACCAGAGAATGCAGGAGCCCTTGAACTAGAAAAAATACATTATGGAGCGCCCATAAATTGGTTCACACAAAAATTATGAACACTTAATAAAGACAGTTAAAATTTACAATCATAAACGTATAAAACAAACGTAAAACATAACATGTTCTAGCTACGCTTTGACAAATGGCTTTTATTCAGATTTGAACAAATTGTCAATCCTAAGTAATGCTATTTTAAAGTGTGAAAAAAAGACTAAAGAATATTCTAGAATTGCCTCACGGAGCCTGAGAAAACTGTGCAGGAGTCCAAGGACTCCGCGGTACTCAATTTGAAGGACACTGGACTAAATAAGATTGTATAAAGTTGAGGTGAAGCTTGAAAGATGCAATTCAAAGCCTAGAGGTGGGCTAACACGTTCAATTAATTTGCACAAACTGGTGGTTTGCGTAGACAATTTGTGTCTTTTAAACGAGAATTTGTAGTTAACGTGGACCAAAAGTAATTTTGTTTGAGCTAAAATCGGTCTTGTCTAATTATCTAGTAGAGGTTGCAACTTTTCTTTTCTGTCTGCACATGTGCAGATTTTAGTGATGGTGGGTGGGGAGAAGTGTTTATCTAGTTTGACATGACACCTGTTCGTTCGCTCATCGCTCTGTTTTAGTCAGTTTGTACTTCAGTATTTTACAACATTTCAGCAAAAGATAAGGAGTTTTTCATAGAGTTTATCGAGTTGTACAAGTCGTTTCCTTGGAAACATGAGAAAAAGTCGTGAACAAATGCCTACAATCTACAGTATACAGGAAAGTTTGCGCAAGTCTAATTGAAAGTATAAAGTGAAACTCATTTTGCACAAACTGGTTTGATCAATATGTTTGAGCGATTAGACCCAGCTTAATATAAGATTTTTGTTGTCATATAAAACTTATGATTTTTAAATCATCCATCAAGTGCAGATAGGCATAGAGAGATTTAGGAATCAAATGTAATGAGAAAAACGTTATTTTATGCTTATATATCTATATATATTCGTTCAGCTTAGAGATATATATGTGATTTATTCACTTGTTTGTGTTGAAATAATGTTTGTATTTTTCTAAAAATATTATCTGTCGAGATATGTTTTATTCAGAGAAATTTTCGAGTGTGTTCTTAAGTCTCGTTCGGCGAAGTTTTCTTATTTCTTCTAAATGTTTCGAAGATGCAAAGTTTATTGTTATTGTTGCTTTCGAGGCGAAGGATATTTGACGCTCAATTTTGACATTTGGACTTTCTTGCACCCCTACTAAAAGATACTAAGAAATATAAAACTATAATGACAAACAAAAGGTGAGAATTAACATTCTTACGAAGATATAAATTAATTTTCATTTTTTGTGAGTATCGTCAACTCTGTACAAAGTATTGCACGAAAGGCAACATAAACGTCAACCCCAATTAGCTGGTTCCTGTGTAACAATTATAGCTCTTATTATCCAATAAAGCCACGCGTCCCTCACAGGCTCTGTCTTAAGCTATGAGTGAATATTTACCCTGAACACAAGACTGCAGCTTAGTTGTAGAGGAATTGCTTTGCCAAAAAAGCTGAGTGACATCTTTTCAACTAATTTAATCTAAGCTGAGTAATAAACATATTTCTAACAACAGTTACAAGTTGTTCATTCTTTATTCTCGGCTTAAATTGTCTTTTGGGAAGACTTAATAAACGTTAGAACTTGTTACTGAGCAGACATTACGTTATTACGTTAGCTTTTGATTTTACTCATAAGGTAAAGAAAGTCCTGCTCTTCTCAGCACCAGTGCTTTCACTTATTAGCCACCTTAGACATCTTTAGTTTATTTAAGATGTCGTTTTTGGTAGATAAAATATGATAAATCTATTTTGTCGATGTTGATTCCTTAGCATTTTATTCATAGGCCTATTTAGTTTTCTTATATTACATTAAGACTTTGATTATTTTTCTTTTCTCCTCAAAGCGGCACACTCCGTTGACCCAGCTGGAAGGTCCCAAGTTTTACTTTGCTTGGAATGGTTTGACAACGATATAGCTTTATAAGCAGGGCCCGGATTTTGATAACATGTCAGCTTTATTTTGGTTCATCACGCACATTCTTGATAAGCACATAAACTCGGTTAATGATTCCCTCGTTGTAGAAATGTATATTTTATAAGTCAGGTTTTCTTGTTGTGCGTAATTTTTTATTAATTTTTAGTAATTCATTGGCATTTCTTAATGTTAGTATTCAATTCCTAAGTCATTTTAAATCATTTTTAATGAATATTTTCAGATATTATCAACATTTTATAAATGCACAAAAACTCCAAGCATAAACTTTTTTCAACAAACTGTTGTTAGAATGAGAATATAATGTAGGCAGTGAACAATGAATCAATCAATCCTCTTTGCTTTTTTGGTTGTAAAATACACATTCCTGGCGAGACTGACACTAGGCTGGAGAGTGTATTGCGTTGTGGATGGGCAACAATTACTTCTGAAGCACATATTTGTAAATCAATGTAATATTTATTTAACAGAATGCAGGAGTTAATTTGATAAAGGCTTTTCATTGAATTTTACATTTGTAAAGTACTTGTTTGATTTGATTGTGTACATTTATTACGATTTTTTTTTGTTCAATAAGGTTATTTTATTGGTCATTTCTTGATCATTTTTAGGTCATCAAAATCTTGGCCCTGCTTAAAAGAAAGTGCCCTAATTTAATCATTCAGAGTAAAACTGCTACCCCTATTAAAGCTACTTGCACCGTGTTTCAAGATAAAGAATTTAAAAAAAATCTATTAATTTGAATTGATTAATGACCTGACGACCTTTATATGTGACTAATGCCTTTAATTTACGGGTAATTAAACTTACCACTAGTAAAAACATCAAATTAAATCGTATCTCTGTAGTGATATAAATGACCGGGCTCCAGAATGGTTCTTATTTTTTCTAAAATGTATTTCTTCTTAATTAAATTCCTTTTTGTCCTATTTTACGAGGTCGTCTTACTCTTGTATGGTCTTTGTCTTCCGATACGGTTCCTTATACTGGGGGTAGGCTTTTCTATTGTACACTTTCTGATCAGATTTTATCAATGTACGACTTACCAACTAGTTTTTTTAGCAGCATGTCTTACTACCCATCTGGACTATACGCCTATGAACTAGTTACACAAATATGTTAGGGATTAGGAAGATTGAATTTAGATTAAGTGTATCCGAATTTGCGTAGAAGGAGAGTGGGAAATCATATAGGGAAACCCACACCCGGTAACTCGACCGGGATTTAACCAGGATCTCTCCCACTTCGGCGCTCTAGTATATTGCAAGAGTGATGCCTTAGACCGTGCGGCCACCGAAGCGGGCTAAACACTAATGAGACCTTAAAACAGATGCAATACTTCAAAACCTCTTCAGCCATTATTTTATTATTGAACTAGTTTCACTAAGAACACATTTCTCAACCCTGCCCGGGATATAACCAAGGACCTTTACCCCAGAATAAATTGTTGTTACCGGTTGAGATAACATGCCAGACAAGATAATGTTGCTCATTCACTAATCTCTATATACATTCCTACGACGTATGCTGAAAATATCTGCACGTATGTTTGTTTTGTTTCAGTTCTCCAGCGGTCCCAACATGGAGACCCTGTGCTTACAAGGCCCGGACTGTTTCATGGTGAGTGATCCACCTTTGATATATTTTATATTCACATGTACGTCGCTAGAGTACGGGGTGGGGCGCGATTTCCCCCACCCTCCTCAAAAAATACTCTGTTCAAATGGGACACACTCATTACTGTAAATGAAACAATTTTTTTAAATTTTGATTGAAAATCCATGTTTCGAGTAATTACCTATATAATCTATATATGTTCATCGGTTACGATTGCGGTTTCAGTTCAAATTGAATTTATCTTAAGGATTTCTGTGTCGGTTCGTGTTCCTTAAATATAATTGTTAATTCCAGCTATTGGTTCCAGCCCTACTCCCCGGATATGCGTCCGATTTCGGATATGATCGTGGAATGAAAAACATATAGTATACCATCGCTTTGTTGTACTTATTATTATTTTATAAAAACTAATTCCTAGCATTTTATATTACATAATTGTAAATAAAATGTGCATGGCTTTATAGGGGCCCTTTCAAGCGTGGGTTCTGGGGCCATGGTCCCCGTGGCCCTCGCCTAATCCATCCCTGCGGCTTGGTCCCCTCCAAAACTGGCGGCAAAATACTGTTGCTCTCTTGGGGCCCGGCTGGCTGAGGACTAGCACTGAGACAGATTTGACTCCAATCCACTTTGTCACATTTTTGTGAGAAGACAAGATTTAATGTGAGTAATTTTTGCAGGTTTTTTAGCACTTTATTTTTTAAATTCCTATCAAAGTAAAGAAAATACTTCCCTAGTATATATGTTTTAGCTTAATTATGTACAAAAGTTGTCCCAACAGTTCAGTCAATCTTAGCGGAATTTGACAAACTGTTTCTTGTTTCCATATGAAGGGCCTTTTATAAAATTAAAAACTTTTTTTTTACGATCAAAACAGGTAATAATAATTGACGTATGGATACGGGAAATACCCGCTGAGGTGACCACGTGGTATAACGCTCTACTCTCACAATAGGCTGGACTCCCGATGAAGGGGAGATCGAGGTTAAAATATCGGCCGCGTATATTGACGGTGTTTTTTCCAAAATTGTTTTCCACGCAAATTTGGGTATACTTCCTCTAAAAGTAACCTACCTAAGCTCTAAAACCAATAGCGTAATTAGTGCACTTGGGTATAAACCGAATTGGTAGTAAGACGCGATGCTAAAAAAAACATGAGAAAGCTTAGCTATTAATGTCCTTGCTACCTGATAAGGTTATTTTTATAAAACTGTGACTAGTTTAGGTCGCTCATACAACTAAAAGCTATAAAAATTGTAAAAAATAACTAAACAAATTATTTGCTGCATAGTTCATTAATAACTTGTCATGATTTTGTAAATAGCGCCTGTTTCTGAGAAGTAGGATTGCTCGTAGTGAATGGGTATAAAGTACAGTATGTTATTACTTCATGCATTATGGCTAAGCATTAAGTTATGTTCCGTGACACAATATTATTTTATCATTCTCTATGACTGAGCGGTGTGTTGATGCGTTACGCTAAATTACCTTCTTTTTTTTAAAAAAAAAAGCTGTGTTGATTAGATTAAAAGGACAAACTTAATCGGAAATTGCCGGGCACCATCGAGCTATCTGTAAATGTGCTATTAAGACTAATTACCATTGCGTTTATAGTTGCTATTATGGTAGTTTCCCACAAATAAAACGTGTTTGAAGGAATGCCTTCATATTTACACTGATAAAGTAGGAATGAATATGCCATTGAAATAAATGTGCATGCATCTGCGTGAAGGGAGAATGAAAATTCGTTGAGGAAAAAATACACCCTATACACTCGACAAGATTCAAACCTTGACCTTTTTATCACTGGCAAATAAGATCAGAAGAAGCTTGTGTCTGTGTTTGCTTGCCACAGATTTATTTTACTTTATTTTTTATTTTAAAGATGATGCTTCGCAATTTATATCTAAATCTGTATTGTTGTAATAAGAGCCATCTGAAAGGCCGTTTTCCCTACACTAATTGAATCATAGTAATGATACGAGTACTAGCTATTCATACTAAAGGAAAGCTCAGAAACTAATTTAGTCAAATGTTTTGAAGTATTTATACTATTTAGCCTGTATAAAATTGAGTAATTAATTTTCTCTCTCAATGTTCATAATTTAATGTTATAAAACAAGTTAAACTGTCGGCCATTAATTTACAAATTACTATCTTAATTTTTTTTACAAAATATATCAAACTCATATAAAAACTTTTAAAAAACAATTGAAATGACCTTTGTAACACCCACATCGTTGGGCACGTTGACATAAGATTCTGGCTCATCTAGACTTATTTGTACCCACACTGTTGGGCACGTAGACATAAGGTTCTGGCTCATCTAGACTCATTTGTACCCACACTGTTGGGCACGTAGACATAAGATTCTGGCTCATCTAGACTCATTTGTACCCACATCGTTGGGCACGTAGACATAAGATTCTGGCTCATCTAGACTCATTTGTAACACCCACACTGTTGGGCACGTAGACATAAGATTCTGGCTCATCTAGACTCATTTGTAGCACCCACACTGTTGGGCACGTAGACATAAGATTCTGGCTCATCTAGACTCATTTGTACCCTCACTGTTGGGCACGTAGACATAAGATTCTGGCTCGTCTAGCCTCGTTTGCCGGTGACAGGGAGGTCGTGGGATGGATCCTCTCCTGTTGTTTTGAGGGGGGTTTTCTTTAGTTCTTCGAAAATGTGAGTACGTTTACTAATATTTTAATCATCCTTATCTCATTATAGTTGAATGGGGCTAGCCCAGCTTGAATTATAGCTACAATACAAAAAATAAAAGCGCATAGTGACTTTATATCGAGTCTTGTACGTGGTAGAGCTTCCTTATTTTCCTCTTCAAACAGTGACGTCATCAACATGGCTTCCTCTCTTCCCACACGTGAACACGTAGTCCGCCATATTTCATATGGTAATGTACGTACCTACTAATTCCACCCTCTAATTAAACGTAATCTTCATCATCTAAATGTTGGAGGAAAAGAACGTTTACATAAAAATTCATTAGTAGAATGTATAACCCATTGTTTTGTAGTATCAACAGGTATAAAGATGTATGTATATTCGTAACATGATTACTTTTTCTTTTTCAATTATCATCTCATAAATTGTGATGAAATATAGACCATACGATATGAGTAACTCTTATCCTCCTCGCTTTTAACAGTATGTTGGATTTTTTCCCCCGCCAAGTACATCACGATGTTTTGAAGTAGGTTTTTGTTTTTGTATCCCCATATTTATTTATTTATTTATTTTTCATCTCTCCGCGTAGTATTTTGTGATAAATTGGTTCCTATATGTAGGCAATTTTCACCTCTGTTAGTCAATATAATGGTTTTTTGCTTGGCTGCACATCGGCCTAGTGGAATGCCGTCTACATGATTGTGCGTTGTTGAAGAACCTGGTTCCGTATCGCGGGCCCAGTCTGGTTCACATTCTCGTGTGTCGGTCGAGACTTGTTGGTTGTGAGAGAGACTTAACACACTTTCAGCCAGGAGCCATCAGCGGCGATCTTTGTTGGTGGTTAGTCAGCCCGTGCACCATATTATCAACCAACAATACAGCCCTATTATTCTTTGTATAACGTTGTAAACAAACACAACTACCGATGACATCCGTAAACCAGCCATTATTTGGGAAAATCTCGCTAAGAGGTTGTTGGTTGGAATACCAAACTTTTAATATTTAGTAACCAGACATCAATTTCACCTAAACTTTAAGTTTGCGCACCAAATGTCTGCAATGTTTGGCGGTACTTAAAGGTGCGAACAGTTTTTTTTCTCTTTTTAGCACCGCATCTTACTACCCATTCGGGCTATACTCTTATGTACTAATTACGCTAATGGTTTTAGGGATTAGGAAGGCTATATTTAGATGAAGTGTACTCGCATTAGCATGGATGAAGAATGGAAATCCATTTCGGAAAAAAAACTCAGTTCACCCGACTGAGATTCGAACCTCGACCTCCTCCTCCCCCTCATTGGTAGATTAGACTACGCGGCAACCAAATAGGGTGTGTGAACAGTTTTTTTCATTTGAAAGGGAACAAATACCCAAAATATGAGGGATTTTGGTCACGCATTTGTCATCACTTTTTAAAATAAAGTCACCAAAAAGTTTAAAGAATAAAACTAAATACCATTGCTGGAAAAAGATTCCATATTTCGGGTGAAAAATAGAGGCTATAGAAAGTCTAAACATTTTTATATGGGCTAGACTTAATTTTCTTTTTGTATTGATACAAATAATATTTTTATTAGGATAGTAACATAATTATTTTTTAAATGCGGCCTTCTCACTATTTTCAATTTACAATTTTGCCCTCACGCTCAAACGAGTTTGACACGCCTAGGTCGAGCTCTCACTTAATATTGAGAATTAAAAAATGCTGTAATAAAAACAGCATTTTTCTCATATTAAAATCAACAGCATGACATATAAAACACTTTTAAATATAGCTTACACTTTACAAAGATTAAAAAAAATTGCCATTAAAATAAAATCTCTTCACTCACTTTGCAGTGGTTTTTATTATCGCTGAAGGCAAAATTAAACACATTTTTATTGTACTTTACAATTTTACAGAATTAAATTAATAATTTTTGTTTAAAAATGCATGTGTAATAGAAAACCACTTTGTAGATGGATATGTCAATACTGCAGAAGTTAGTCCTATCTTCTATACTCAGCATTACACACCTCGGGGATCTCTGTTAGCATTATTTTCTGTTTCAAGAGGGATAATATAAAATTAAATGTCAGATTACTTTATTTCAACCAATAAACTCTATTGAGTCAGCCCACAATCAAGCTATACCGACCGAACAACCATCGCAGACAGTGACAACTTCTGGGGATAGAGGGTGTCATGTGGTAAGCACAACGAACACTCCGACCGTTCTAAAACCAATATGGTATTAAAAAGAACAGGTAAAAATAAATAAATATTCAATACAATATTGTCGTAGCTTGCAGCCTTTAGTGATCAAGAACAAGGATGACGTAAGCCTGAGCAATCGCACTGTCATTCGTTCTACATCTGCATCTGTGCGCGCGCACCAGGTCATGGTTTTTTTTAAACAAAGATTGTTTTGACAGTTAGCATAAAACAGTGTATCAACGCAAACAGTAACTGAGGGGAAACGCTCCTCTTCTAGTGGTATATAACAGTGTGATTTAGACCTTTTTTCAAAAAGGGGGCTCGGGAAGGACGCCATTTGTTGAGGGGGTTACTTTGAAGTGCTTTACATACTCGGCTATCAAGTTAAAGTAATTTGTGGGGAAAATATTCTACAGCTTTAGTCCCTGTTCAGTTTAGAGGAGGAAAGCTTGAGTTTTTTTAACAACCGCGCATAGTCGAGCAGCCGTGTATTCTACACTAGTTAGAATTATAACAACGAAGATGGTGCGGAACTGTTGAGTAGGGACTTTGACAGAAGGATGACCGTTCTTATAAACTCTTTCAACTTGTTCTAAAACCTACATCACATTATACACTCTTGTAGTAATTAATAATAAACAATAAACCAAATCAAATAGAGCCCCACAGTTACTTGCCGCTGCCTACCCGTCCCACTAAGCCACCCTGACAAGTAGGTCCACGGGTTGGCGACACAGTGTTGATTTATAGAACTTTGGATGGATGTTGATATTGAAATCACGTATCATACACCAAATCAAATTGTGATGGTTACTAAGTTCTTTTGGTTTTAAAGTTAGTTTTTAAGTAGTGTGAGGAATGGCGTTTTGTTCTAAGGCAGGCCTTTTCATAAAAAATGTAAATCTTCATAAATAAACTTAGCTTGAATAGAGCCATCATAACACTGGTGTATATGTGATGGAAATAGCAGTTCTGTAGCTTCAACATCACTAAAACAATTTCTCAATTATTATCTAAGAATTTTCTGTTTTGGTTAAAGGTTGATTTATTAACTAGAGGACATCTAGATTTATTTTTCTAACCCCCTCAGAACATACACATTTTGAAAAAAATATATTAGGGGATTGTTTTTTAATTAATAAATCTTAAAAATGTAAGTAATTTAATCATAAAGCTATATAAATACGTTTCTCCTCTATTTTGCTGAGAAACTGCTAAATTCTAGGATACCCTTGACAAGATATTCAACAACTGTTGAAGTCACCATGTGAAGGCAAATTAAGCTCTATGTTTATACTTTATAGTGAAGAAAGGTTTGATTTCTTTTGACCAAATATTGTTTTAAATAAAAACAACAAAATCGCTTAATTTTCTAGCTTCCCCTACACTCGCACCTTAAGAAACTGCACGAAAACAAGGAATTGGGGTATTATTAGAATAAGTTCACTTTAAAATTATATATTATTATTTCGGCTCCATACGAGAGCTAACCAAGACCACTAGGCCGAGAGAATGCAGACGAGGTAGTCTTGACCTGACATCATCTTAGACCGCCGTTGGCCTGAGTCAAACCCTGGGCCTCCCAGAAGGAACATACACTAATGTGTGAGAGGACCCCTCCCTTGTAAGAGAGGCATGTAGCTGGAGGCCGTCTAATAGGTCGTCTAATGGGGCGGCGGGGAAATGTGATCGGCTGATATCGGCGAGTAATTGATGCGTTTCTTTGCTGGTGGCTTCTGACTCGACAAGATAAAAAGCCTTAACCTGAGGGTTTTGGTAAAGCGTAAAGAAGCTTTCATCCATCGTCGGCAGATTTCCTGAACGTTCTAAGAAAACGCAGGGAGCCGTATCTCCCCATTAAATATGTTGAAATGAACCATCGTATCGTCTTATAGAGAAGGTCAGGGATGGAGGCAGACGCCAGAGGAATATCTCGGCTGGACGAGAAAGGCACTTGAGGCACATTGACTTAGTAAGACGGGTTACTCGGGACAGGTGTTTTGTCTGCTTTTGACGCGCCGCTAATCGATAGTGATAAGTGATCAGCACCTCTTAGACTTTTAAGTGATTATAGTGATTCGCTCGCCAATACAATACCCCCTACTTTCAGATGAGGGCTAGCATCCAAGGTCTAGAGACTTAATAAGGCTGCCTCGTGAGATGCCACAGGTTTGAAGGATACGCTCCACATTCTCGTATGGAGTTGAACTACTAAGGGGCTTCATTGTTCTCACCCACAAATATTCAAGTAGCCACCAAGAGCAGGAAAATAAGTCTCTACACCTAAACTCACCGTATCCTACACTTTTTTTTATTTCATTTTTGTAAAACTTTTATTGTCTAGTAGTTTTGTTTGGAGCGAGTGTGTGGTTAGTGATATTTTTATTATTTTCAAATCGGAGTATTCATAACAGGTTATTTACTCTGGGGTTGGATGAAAAATAAAAAGACGGATCTTTAAAGGAGTGGGTGTATCCCAAACCCTTTTCAGTGAAAACTTGACTGATATATGCTGCATTCATCAAGATACGGACGATTAGGAAGACATATCCTCAAGACTTCAATCAAAAGGAAGGCGCTGTAGCACAAGGCTATTTTTTTACTATCCCTCGTCCAAATAATTCTACAACGCTATTTATTTTTCATTGTATTGAACTAAAAAGCAACTGTCGGTCTGCTTGGATGACATTTAGTTAGAGGTCTCTGGTTTGACCCTACGTGCTACTTGACACGATTAGGTAGGGGGCAACTCACTTCAATTGCCACGCGGTCTGAGGCGTCACGCTCACAATAGACTGGCCCACCTAGTACTGGTTCTAATCCTGGTTGGGTGTACTGAGGGTGTTATATTCCTAAATGGTTTTTAGGTTATTCCTCCATGCAAAAGTTGGTAAACTTCCTCTACATTCAACCTTCCTCATTTCCAGAACATTGGTGCAATTAGTATAACCCGAACGGTTAGTAAGCCAAGGCATTAAAATACAACTATTGGGCTTTAATGTGATAGCTTCCTGTTCCAGGTTTTATGTCCTAACAAATGTGTATGGGATTGATTTTATTTTACTTGTTAAGTGGAGTTTTTATAAACAAACCTGACTATCCTCCCTCCCACCCCCTCACATTTAATGTCTATCTCGTAATGGTAGTTAAAGCATCAGATCTGTAATAAACTGAATTGCTGATAGCGGTCAAATATAGGTTAAAATTCTCACTGGGTTCATTTTGGGGTGGCTTTCTAAACATTATTTACAACCATGGTTTTCCAATCCTCTCTCCACGCTGATAGGGAAGCACTTGGTCTTAGCTAACCTCTTCACCCATACCGCAATTATTATGCCTTTACATTACCCATATGTTTGAATAATTACTATTTTTAAATCCTGGTTTATATTTGAACATGGCTTTAACCAAATTTATTAAAAACTGGAAACTCATGAGGATGCCATTGGCTCCACGAGCTAAGGATTCCATATTCTCGCTTTTAATATAACTACGGTCCAATTTTCATAGGAAAGGCCTTTTAGAAAATACAAATCTTTTTTGCAGTCAACATCACCGTTATAATGTCATTTTATAGTTATTGATATGTATAAAAGTTACAGCTGGAGTTCACATTGCTTGACATATGAATACGTGAGAGAAGATCTACCACAGTTTAATTAATTTGTTAGCGTTAAGAAATGTGTAACTTAGATTAAATGTACCCTCATTCGAATTAAGGGAAAGTAGGGAAACCATTTATGAAAATAAACACCTATAGTACATTCGGCTGAGATTCAAGTCCTAACGTAGCCCCTAACGTAGCCGTACCCGGCAATGGGTCTGACATGTAATCCACGTATCCACAGTTGTGGATTAGTAGTCTGAATTGGATTTTCCAGCCAGTCAGGAGTGCGACCTCACACCTAACCCCCCCCACTGGTTTGGTTAAGGTTGGGACCGCGCCTACCTGCTCAGTAACGAGCCTTCCAAGATTCTCGCTCGAGCTCTTTTGTTGGCTACGAGTTACGTGCCCCCCACCCCCTCACTTGTATTTTGTGCACTACTCCACGAAATGTATGATTAAGTTATTGTTGTTCTTATTTTAAACGCTCCCTTGCCACAAAGAAAGAAAGAGCGAGAGAGATGCTGCACTGTGTCTTCCAAGTGTGCCTGGCTTCATCAGATATCTCCTCTCGACACTCGAGACACTCCGCGCAACAGAGAACTATGTCCTTATCATAAACAATAATTCGCAATATTTATATTTAAAAAATCATCTTAGGGTTAATTTGATGGATCGCTACATAAGATGATGCACCCCCCCCCCCTTTCCCCTGTCTGAATTTGATATACTCGCGTCCTCACCCACCCTCCTCAACTTATACCCGTTCATCAGTAGAAATTTACGAAGATTCCTTTTTAAAGGGGAACTTCTACAGTGTTTGAGCGCAAGTAGGATCTATCTCGCATTTAAATACACTCTTCGGGGCCTCAAGACATAGATTTACATTTACAACAAATTTGTTACAATAGGACGTGTTCATTCACATTTAGAGCTACCGACCGAGCTAAGTGCGAACATGTGTATGGTTGGGAGCAGACATTTTATTACAATCAAATGAAACAAATATAATATACAAGTTTTCACGCATCATTTGTTATATACCTGTACCGAATACAGTTTATTTAAATACCTCTCAACTGTATCGTAATAATTAGTTTAAGTCCATTAATACCCATCGAAATGTTAATATTCTAACGTAAGATATCAAAATGAGGATGGGAGTTTTATAACTTTGAGCAGAACATTTTGCAAGAAGTAACTGTAGCAGTACAATGATTATTTAGAGGTCGGAGATCCAGCCCAACTGAATGCACTATTAGTATTTTAATAATTTACTTTTTAATTTTCTTTAATATATTAAAATACTCTTTCCAAAAACAACTTTTTTTTATCACTGCGTCTTACTACCAGTTAGGGTTATACGCTAATAGTTTTAGGGATGAGGAATACTATATTTACAGGAAGTACCCGCATTTGCGTTAAGGGAGAGTGGAAAACAATTTTGGGAAAAAACTTGGTTCACCCGACTGTGATTCGAACCTTGATTTCCCATCATCGTCACTCTAGTTTACTGCAAGAGTAGCACTTAGCTAAGAGTCCCGAGTTGATTCGCGGCATGGCTGGAACATTTATAATTAGTGAACTGAGGGTTTCTCTTTCACTGGTATGAATTAACGGCCGGGGGCTGAATGTTGTGTAGGTTATAGATTTTCGCTAGGTTATCTTAGGAAGGCGGGGATTTGAGATGAATAAATGAAGCAGAATTTACTTGAAAGTTGGATGTGGGCATCATAATGCGTTAAACTACCTTTTTTTCTTTCTAACACTTGACTGTTATTGGAATATAGTAAAATATCGAACTTCGGATCAGAATTAAGGAAACGAGCTCCTAGGCCTATAGTAATCGGGTTGAGGTGCCAAGCCATCATAATTTAATTAATTTGTTACATATCATTTGAAACAAAATATATTTCAATAAACAGTATCATGAATACTTTTACCCTGTAAAAAGACAACGCCACATACAATTTTTACTTGTAGTTTGTACTTTAACATTAGCAAATTATTATTTTAATTTAATAAATTATTTGCTTTCAAATTTTAAACTACTTAATATACAACCCAACCTTGCGTCTACAAGTTTCTTAAGATTCTCATCTCGCCAATATCTGAGAACATGGCGATGTGCACTTATACCCTTCTTCCCCTGGTCTTGGAAGAGCGCCGTATCTAAATTGTATGAAATTAAGCACCAAGACGGAATATACTATAATCTACTTTCTCAAACATTCACGAGCAGCAAAAGTAAAGTAAAAATAAGACATAAAAATATAAAAGAACTCCCAAGGAACCTTAAGGAAAAAAAATTACAACATTGAAGTTAATAACAAAAACAACAGGGCGAACACGGCCTACGAAGAGCCCCCACCCCCCATGAGTAATTTATTGTGTTACGGTCGTTTGGCTGCTTCACGATTTTGACATTTCATCAAAATATATATACAATTACCTCCTCCTCCCTTTTCCTCTCGTATTGTTTTCAATTACTGCATATATCCACGGAATTATTTCTAATTACTGGAACAAGAAACGGACAAGTGAATGTCAAGTTCCGTTTGGAAAGTTCGATTGGTCGGGAAATGTATCGCCTGATCTCTGATAAACGATTAGAGAGGATAACTCTTTGACTTGTACTGTACCGTAGTCAAAATATATCCCATACACCTTAACTCGGTGTTCTCAAACCTGGGGGCTGCGACCTTGGGCGGGGTCACATGCTTATTCTGGTTATTGCTTTATGTTTATTTTTTAAAGTGATCACGATAAGGTGTGAAATTTAAATTTAAATATGAACGACCAAAATAATAAAAGCCACTTGTTTGGCCGCATGTTCTAAGACGCTAGTCTTACAATATACTATATTATTATTATTATTATTATTATTATTATTAGCACCGCGTCTTACTACCCGTTCGGGTTATACGCACTTACGCTCATGTGTAATGGTAGGGTGATTGTGAGATGAAATGGAGGACCTACAGTTTAACGTGGAATCCGAACCACGGTGGAGGCCTGGCATTCCTCACATTCACAAGATGTCTTGTCAGAGGTGAAGGAAGGGTTTGGTAATCAAATAAATCTTTGCCGGGACTGAGGATCGAACCCCGGCCGCCAGCATAGAAATCTGACACCTTACCCCTGGACCGCCAGGTCACCAACGAATTATTAATAACTAGCAAAGGTATCCGGCGGTTTCCTGGGTAACCACGAAATGGATTGCGCGGTTATCCCTGGAAGCACTTTTCTTTGCTTCAGACAGAAAGAAAATTCTCTTAATTTTATTTCTTTTGACCAAGTTTTTAATTAATTAAAATAATCCCAAATTTTAAAATTCCGACCTTGAGGTGCACATGTTTGTTCACAGGGGCTACTACTAACCTTAAAAAGTCAGATATTTCTATGTGCGATAAATATACATTGTACAACGCTCATGACAAGACAAAAAAAAACTTCATTTTATTAATATATATTATACACTATTTATACATTTAAAATTTTAAATAATCAGCTTAACAAACGAAAATTTTAATAAATTTCTAACAATTGAATAATTTTATATATATGAATTAATTAACCAAACTCATACGTAACATTATTCAAAAATGTAGTAAATCATTCATACAAGTAAATTCATATATGTATGTGTACAAACAATGTAAGACAATCATTCACACACATTTATCAAGTTTAGCTCCTTAGCTCTCGTTACTATTAGCACCGCGACTACTATTACTAGTACCCGTTCAGGTTATTCACATATGTACTAATTACTCTAATGCATAAGGGATGAGGATGTGTACCCGCATTTTCGTGGAGGAAGAGTTGAAAACCATTTAGGAAATACTACCCTCATAACATCCTGTAACAATACAATGCTTCGTATTGCACAATTACTCCCCACCTAACCTAATATCACTAATAAAATTGCCAAGATACATACTACCCACCCCCAGAAATAACCCCTAGAAACCTATAATAGTATTCTTCTCTATTATAGCCCTATCTTGCCCCAACAATTACTCAAAGCCAGCATTCAGAAAAATCCATTATAAACAGTGTAGTTAAATAACTGTTCAAAACGTACCTTCGTCCAGATCCCCTGGCTACGTCGCTGGCGAGTCAAACGCACCAATAAACAAGAGTTGGGCAACAACATCTCGGAGAACGTGCTCAACGATCTACTCAGCCCGAACATTGGAAATAAACTGCCAAATCAACTAACCCTGGTTTGCCGTCTGGCGGAGGGATATGAAAATGCCACGCCGAACTTTCAAGCTTGCACATTGGTCGAGAAAGGGAATACTGCAGAGCGACAACGACGCGTCCAATCAACGGCTGGGAAAACCAACGAAGTTGTGTCAGAATGACGTAATGGACTATTTGAGCGTAACTGAGCTGGAAGTGAAAACCCCTCCCCTTTGTTTCCGTGTTTTTAGGCTCATTATAAAGAGGATTGTAAATTGTATATGAATGTTCACTTTTCGCTACCACTGCTCGTCGGTCAGGTGTAGGGAGCAGGATAGATTGTTAATTGTAAACGAGAATGTTCACTTTTCACTACCACTGCTCGTCGGTCAGGTGTAGGGAGTAGGATAGATTGTTTATTGTAAATATGTAACGAGAATGTTCAGGTTCACTTTTCACTATCACTGCTCGTCGGACAGGTGTATGGAGTAGGATAGATTGTTTATTGTAAATATGTAACGAAAATGTTGATGTTCACTTTACGCTATCACTGCTCGTCGGTCAGGTGTAGGGAGCAGGATAGATTGTTTATTGTAAATATGTAACGAGAAGGTTCACTTTTCACTATCGCTACTCGTCGGTCAGGTGTAGGGAGTAGGATAGATTGTTTATGGTAAAAATTTAAAGTAAATGTTCACTTCACTTTAACTATCACTACTCGTCGATCAGGTGTAGGGTGTAGGATTGTAAATTGTAAATATGTAGGATCATTTTAGGAATCACCGTAGAAATGTAGAAAGTTAGGGAAGAAAGTTTGAAAGTTGTTTTGCCGCTATTTAAATGTAACTGTTAGGAAATAACGTTAAATGTAGAATCTTAGAAATGAACTTGTCACCTTGTTTATATTATGTTTGTTTTACAATATTTATTTAGGTCATGAAAGAGGGGCCTACACTCATTAGCTAAATGTATAGTTAACGTAAATGCTAATTGCGTTAGACTTAGTAATTTTTATGTTTACTTAGATAACCTTATGTTGGGATCAAGTCGATTTAACTTTAATGTAAATTTGTAATATTTTGAATTAACGTGAAGGTTAGTTGAGTTCGGTATGTCATGGGAACTTAGGTAAAACTTGTTGTTAATTTACTCTTTGAAGGACCTTAAGACTTGTTTTTGGTTATGAGTAACCAGTCACAACGTTATGTTTGAAGGACCTTAAGTCCGACGCAAATATATCAATGTTTTGTTTCAGAATAGTAGCTATAGAATGTTTTAAATTAAGGCCGTCCTTTCCGTGTTTATTTAATACTTTTGGCAATAAAAGAATATTTTGTTATAAACTTTTTGCTATTCACAGTTGTTATTTTCCTTGTATTGTTGCATCCTCTCTATCCTATAGTTTTAGGGGCCTTATCTATAGGATCGGCGGAGGGTGTAATAATCCTACCGGGATGCTAACCCTTATCTCCCCATCACCATCGGTCCAGTATATTGCGTGAGTTACGCCTTGGACCACGTGGTCACCGTAATCTGGTTAGCTTCATAGCTACTCAATCAAAATTTCAAATCTTAGTTCTTATTTTCTAAATTTTAGAAGTGATTTCCTTTAGGTAGTTATCGTAATCAAATTTGTAGTGGTAGGTAAGTAGGTAATCTTGCACCAAATGTTCGTTTTAACCGTAAGCTTATTCTACCTTGGAAGTATTTTACTACGTCCTTTTCACTGCATGCTCAAATCACCACATATACACTTTATCACTCGTATAAAACAATTTGTCGCCGAGGGAAATTGACCATAAACTGTCATTTCGACTTAATGCTGTATAACAATTTCACATTATGGTGTCTTCGTTATACAATTACATTAAATGTGATTAAAGCAACTTTTGAATTGTTTTAACACTATTATTTCTTTGTTGAGAATCATTTTTATTTACTTGATTAACACACTCTCGCCATAAGATAAACAATCTTGGGTACTTGCCTTAATATTTTTATTTAAAATAAGAGTTATCGAAGGTTATTGAGATGTTGCTAAAACATATTATAATTATACCTCTATCCATGTTAGGGCTCTGCAAGTACTCAGATTTCAAGCTTCGAATCGAGCTCATCATTAAGTTCGAGATCTAAAGTTTTGTAAGCTCGCCACTGTCGACCTTCCACTTGATGAAATTGATAATCAATTTTCAAAATGCAATAGTAAGCATAGACTTTTTAATTTAGGTAATATTGCCATTACACATATAAATCATTCGGTTACTTAATAAATTGTATGTATTAATATATATTTTCACATTAATAACGTAATAGAGCTTTAAAACTACTTTTGACCGGTAAATTTATTCAATATTGTCGTCCATTTTGAATTATTCTTGATTGAAGTTGTTTACGTGTGTTTCCATGACAAAGTAATAAAAATAAAAATAGCTAAATATATTACTAAATTATTATTGAATATTTTTGTTTCCTGGCCCCTTTCTAAAATAATAATTTATATTCAAATATCAACTTTTATAAGCAATAAAAGTTGAATTGAAATAAATTTCTCAGTCATATAAACATGTATAGCGAGAGCCGATACAACGCACATGCGCATCTGCGCCTAGAGGAATGGAATTGGAACAGAAAACGTGATCATGCAAGATTACACTAGGAATAATAAACGAAATAAGTAACGCTTCAAATTTTACACTGTTTATGATACGTTTTCTTAAATGGTAAATTAAGTTACTAATGCATATTTTGGGGAAAACGTCAATTTTATTAACTAAGACAGTGTAGAAACGCTGGAGAGTGATGTGAAGTAAGTGATAGTGGAGGAAGCCAACCTGAAAGGATAGTTAGGTTAGGCCTAGATATAAACAAACACACTTCTATATTTCTTCCTACACTTTACATTTACCACTTCCTATACCTTCCACAGTTTCACATTATTTTGAATTTTCGGAAATATTTATTTTTCATTTGAAGAGACATAAATGAAAAAGTAAAATTTTCATAAATTCAAAACAATGTGTGACTGTGGAAGTTTTAAATAAGTGGGAAGTGTAAAAGTTTGAGAAGAAATGAAGAGAGAAGTGTTTGTTCCTCTCTAGACCTAACCTAACTATCCTTTCAGGTTGGCTTCCTCCACTATCACTTACTTCACATCACTCTCCAGCGTTTCTACACTGTCTTACTATATATTACAGGCCTACATTTTCAAGCCTT
Source organism: Timema californicum (assembly GCA_902141385.1). Classification (NCBI taxonomy): domain Eukaryota; kingdom Metazoa; phylum Arthropoda; class Insecta; order Phasmatodea; family Timematidae; genus Timema; species Timema californicum. The sequence goes on along the minus strand of CABFOW010002749.1, from coordinate 57,710 downwards.
CATGCATTTTTTTTAAATAATCGATAGTATAATTATATTTTTATTTAAGTGTTATTCTTATTTTCAAATCGTGTTTTTTAAAGTATTATTTATAATTTAAAAACCTATATTTCCGTTTCTTAACACTTTTTTTTCGACGTAGGCTAAAGATTTTCTATAAACATTTAAAATAAGCAAATAGGCCTATATATTCTTAACATTTCAAAATTATTAATATACTCGAACTTAGGAGCTTTTAGAAATACTCGACTCGAGTTCGATTCGAATAAGAAAAACCAAGTTCGCAAAACCCTAATAAATGGTAGTATTTTTTATTTAGCAATGAAAATTTAAGATATTGTCCCAATGTTTAATAATAATAATAATAATAATTAGCACTGCATCTTACTACCTGTTTGGGTTATACGCTAAGTACATTGCGCTAATGGGTTAGGAATTGGGAAGGTTGAATATAGAGGAAGTGAACCCACTTTTCCGTGGAGGGAGAGTGGAAAACTGTTTTGGAAC
>CABFOW010002749.1:23799-47873 GCA_902141385.1 Timema californicum | reverse complement strand
TTTTGGGGGGGGGGGGGGGGGGGGGAGGTTGGTGTCTTGTAGTGGACCGTGCCGCCAGTGGTAGAGTTCCCACAACGCCCCTCTCTGCCTGCCTTGGCGGTTTGTTTGGTTTATTGCCTTGGAGGTAAATCCGTCAACGGCTAAGCCCCGACTCTCCCTACACCTCCGCCACCCTGCTTTGACCCCACCCTTCCAATTCCCGGTGCTGTCAGCGAGTTTAATTAGCCCTGGACCAAGGGAGGGTGATTTTACCCCGATGCCACCCTAGATCTACACAACGTTTACATGATGTATGATCCCGGGATATAATTCTACTAGGTCGATGCCAGCACGAGCCAGACAGTAATCCTTCATTCACACAGACAAACACGTAAAGAGGTTTTTTTAATATGCCTTATGTGAGGATAATATATGTAAAATTATTTGAATTGAAAAAAAAAATGTATTACTTTCATTTACCTTCGAGTATTTTGCTTCCCTCGCTTATATTTCTCCCCTCAAAATTCAACATGACTTCCAGCCGACAGAATCCAAAACCTTACATATAGAGTGGTATGTGATATTATTTATATAGTTTGATACATTTTTGGACCTAAGGCATACACATATTAATGGATAGTAAAGTAATTATGGTGTTTAAAAATATAATTGCTTAGTAAAAACTTACACACGTTCTAAGAGGCCCATTATTTAATAAAGATATGTACATGTAACATATAATTTTCTAAAAGAAATAAATGAAAGATGAACTCTGCAACAACAGTTGAAAATTCTTTTATTCTATATTTGGGCCGTCCTGATCAAATTTAAAAAAACTAAACTCGACATTGTGTTTTTTTGATTGTTGAATGTGTTTGGTCGATTGAAAATAAATAAGGATAAAAGCATCCATTTCAACATTGGCAGCAGTATTATGTTTCTTTGTGCACTTTCTAAGCACTTATTGTATCGGAATTTTAAAATAACTTAACAAGAGACAACAATTATTAACTCTCGGCTCCAAACTGGAAGTGCCTATATATATATATTAATTACACATTTAGTGAAAATATTCCAGTTTGATTCAAATATACACTTAACTTTTAATTCATACAAATGCAAACAATTATTTTAAATAATCGTGTTATTGTTGAGAAACTTAACTCTCCTCAAAATGGTGATGAATGCAGACAGAGGATCCATATCTCCCGCGACCTCCTTTACCAACAACCCCCTCCCTAGTCTAAGTTCCACTTGGCTCACGGAGACAAACACTCCAAACATACAGTCACCGAGACTCGAACTGTCCAGACTCCACGCCAGGTGGTGACGTTCTAGCTGTTGCGTCCTGAGGGGGAGAGAAGACACGGCCAATTAGACGAGAGTGAGACCAGGGGTGAAGGGTGTTGGAGGGTGGTTATCATGGCTCTCGGTTTATCAGTCCCCCTGGCGTTGTTTGTTTATACAGCACCTCCCTCTTCGTTTGCTCATTGCTCCAGTCGGAGTAGGAGGGACCAATTAAGACATAACGATAAGGTAACACGCTTAAGGGGGGAGTGTAGGTGACGTGAGAAAAGGTAAGTATTTTTTGCAAATTTTGTAACAAAACATTTTAGTGGTTTATTTTCTTCACATAGTGATATCAACATTATTTGTTGATTATCTGTCATGAGAATAGTAGTTGGTATTAGATGACAAACTTTTTAAATAAAGAGAAAAAATCTATAAATTCCAAGACACCCTGATAAATATTCAATAACTGTTGAGATTATTAATATATGAATTACATTAAACTTTATGTATCTACTGGAAAAATATTTTATTTCTATTGACAAAAAAATTATAATCAGATGTGCTGTCTTACGACAGGTCCATTCCTTTTGTCAGTGAACTTTGACCACCAATGCACCCTGTCATCTGCCTTCTCCTTCAAATCCAAGGATTTTCTTCTTTCATTAGAGTCATCCAATATTGGAATCCTCCTTCTTCCTTATATCCTCTTTTCCTCAACCTTTCCTTCTATGACGTCGTCCAGAAGACATTCCCTCCTAAGGATATGTACGATTCATTTTGCTTTGTACTGAAGTCACATCTAGAATTATTGTTCTCTTCTCACCAATTCTTTCTAGGACTTCATTTGTCACCCAGTCTCATTGATTCATGCTAATAAATGTGCACAGCTACTCATGGTTTCATATTAATGCAGGTGTACTGTTCTTCATCATTGTTTCATAGTGATGCAGGTGTACTGTTCTTCATCATTGTTTCATAGTGATGCAGGTGTACTGTTCTTCATCATTGTTTCATGGTGATGCAGGTGTACTGTTCTTCATCATTGTTTCATAGTGATGCAGATGTACTGTTCTTCATCATTGTTTCATAGTGATGCAGATGTACTGTTCTTCATTATTGATTCATAGTGATGCAGGTGTACTGTTCTTCATCATGGTTTCATAGTGATGCAGGTTTACTGTTTCTTCATCATTGTTTCATAGTGATGCAGGTGTACTTTTCTTCATCATTGTTTCATAGTGATGCAGGTGTACTTTTCTTCATCATTGTTTCATAGTGATGCAGGTGTACTTTTCTTCATCATTGTTTCATAGTGATGCAGGTGTACTTTTCTTCATCATTGTTTCATAGTGATGCAGGTGTACTGTTCTTCATCATTGTTTCATAGTGATGCAGGTGTACTCTTCTTCGTCATTGTTTCATAGTGATGCAGGTGTACTTTTCTTCGTCATTGTTTCATAGTGATGCAGGTGTACTTTTCTTCATCATTGTTTCATAGTTATGCAGGTGTACTGTTCATCATTGTTTCATAGTGATGCAGATGTACTGTTCATCATTGTTTCATAGTGATGCAGATGTACTGTTCATCAGTGTTTCATAGTTATGCAGGTGTACTGTTCATCATTGTTTCATAGTGATGCAGGTGTACTGTTCTTCATCATTCTTTCATAGGGATGCAGGTGTACTGTTCCTCACCGTTGTTATAGTGATGCAGGTGTATTGTTCATCATCGTTAATGCAGGTGCTCTACTGTAACCTCACCCTCAACCTGGTCCCTTATTTTAAACAATCAGGTTGCCGACAGGCTCAGCACTGGACTAGAGGGTACTAATAAGTTCATAAAACGCCACGGTAGGTCCCTCTTTCAAGTTTCTCAGTTATTGTTTGTTTTTAGTTGCTCATCATCCTGCTCTGTCCGCCCCTACCGAGACAGAGGGCCCCATGGTCCGGAACGTACCCTTCGTTCCCTCCAGAGCTGGGCTTGAAACAACATTAAAATAATAGCCTCGTCATCAACATTTAAAATAATTCCCTCCATTTCTTGTTGCTTACAGAAATCATTAATCACCTTGTTAGTGCGCTGTTATTTCCCCATCTTGTCACAACAAACCGAACTGATGAGTACTCATGGTGTAGATTGTCTTGAGCCCACGCTTAAAGCTGGTATTCTCTTCTTTCAGCAGGGACATTGAGGTGGGTTGCCACATTTCTTGCTATAGCCCCCTTCTTCCAGCAGAGACATTGAGGTGGGTTGCCACATTTCCTGCTATAACCCCCTTCTACCAGCAGGGACAGTGAAATGAGTTGCCACATTTCCTGCTATAACCACCTTCTACCAGCAGGGTCAGTGAGATGAGTTGCCACATTTCCTGCTATAACAACCTTCTACCAGCAGGGTCAGTGAAATGAGTTGCCACATTTCCTGCTAGAACTCCCTTCTACCAGCAGGGTCAGTGAGATTAGTTGCCACATTTCCTGCTATAACCCCCTTCTACCAGCAGGGTCAGTGAAATGAGTTGCCACATTTCCTGCTATAACCCCATTCTACCAGCAGGGTCAGTGAGATGAGTTGCCACATTTCCTGCTATTAACCCCCTTCTACCAGCAGGGTCAGTGAGATGAGTTGCCACATTTCCTGCTATAACCCCCTTCTACCAGCAGGGTCAGTGAGCTGAGTTGCCACATGTCCTGCTATAGCCCCCTTCTACCGGCAGGGCTAGTGAGATGAGTTGCCACATTTCCTGCTATAAACCCCCTTCTACCAGCAGGGTCAGTGAGCTGAGTTGCCACATTTCCTGCTATAACCCCCTTCTACCAGCAGGGTCAGTGAGCTGAGTTGCCACGTTTTCCAGTATAGATTCCAGATCATTGAATACAGGAACAGAGGATGTATCAATAAAAGATTTGATTTTAATTATTTGTTTATTTCTCCACCGCTTCTTAGTACCCGTTCGGGTTATACCCATACACTAACTACGCTAATTCTATACAAATGAACAAGGTAGAACAATGCAACCACATTTGCTCGAGGGAATATATTGTAAATAACTGATTAAAAAACACCCTCAGTACACCCAATCGGTATTCGAAACCTGACCTCTCCATCACTGTAAAACATCTTAACATGGACACCTTAGAGCAATTGTGGGGCTTGCTTTTAAATAAACTAGTTTAGTGTTAAATGATTATATTTTAAAACTAAGTACCTTTTAGGGCCTTCGTTTCATTTAAGTAAAAATTTATACCTTACATTTATAACGGTATATATTTTGCACTCGTAGCCCAGTTTGTGGAAAGGTACTGATGTACCATTGCCCAAGGGGACGCCCGAATGTACTATCGTACTTTCTTTCCGTGGAGGCTCTTTCCATTTCCCGATGATATGAGGTAATGGTGATAGTGAGTATAAAGATGTGAGACCAATGGAAACACTCAAACCTAACTTAAGCCTAATTAACCAAACCTTTATTACCGTTGGGGTGATTCCCCTTTCAGGAAAAATAGCCAAGGTACCAGCCAGGAACCGAAACCGGGACCCCTAGACTCGTAGCCAGGTGCACCGACCACCACACCACGGGGCCGGTTAACTATAACAGTGAGACAATGTCCTAATGATAGCTGTACGTAGTCTCTAGAAACCGGCGTCAGTGGACACACGGACTAAACGCCAGGCTCATCTTTCCTGGCTTCACGCTGACCAGGTAGGTCATGATTCGAATTCATCTAGATGTGTTGAGTGTTTCTTTTCCCTGAGTAGTTCTCCAATATTCTTTTACGAAAAAGCGGGTACATTTCCTCTAGTTATATCTTTCTCATACTACCCCATTATTATAATTAGAAGCGGGTATCCAGGCCGGATACATGGTGCAAACAACTATATGTAGGTTTATAAGTTATAATATACCGTATTTTAAAAGAATGATTCTATGTGTATACTGACTTTGGTTCAAATGGATTAAAATCGTTTTTCCGCAGAGATATGTGATCACTTTCCGAAATGATTATTTTATTTACAAGAATTGTGAATTTCAATTTAGACAGAATAGTCGTCCGCTACCCCCTCCCCTTCCCCAAATAAAGGCAATTATAACTCATTGCACGAACATTCCGACTTAATATCTAGGTCACGCCTGCGCATTGGTTCGTAATCATGTTCGGAACAAGGGGAGCGCAAGAGATAGCGCTAATACCGCTTTAATGTCAGCCATCTTTTATAATAATAATAATAATGTCTTACCACTTTTACAACCATCTGCATTCAAGCACTCTGGCCGTTAGTAAGTTATGTGTGTATGTATGTGTTCTAAGAGCTTATACATTTATTGATAGACTTAAAACAAAATAAAAAGTTGGTGCACTCTCTTTGAACCTGCCATTCAAGACAGCCCCCTCAGGTCTAATATAATATTCGTGTTTCCTCCGGGCGGTTATTCTTAAGTAAGGTGTCTTGAAGTTTCGGCATGCTTTATGCGCCAAAGTTTGCATAAAACATTTTGTAAAGCAGGCTTTACATTATTCGCGAATGTGGACTATTTACTTGGCATGTCAAATACACCCCAGATATCCGTTTTAAATAAAACTATTATAGCCATTTTTGATAAATTTGAAATTTTTCAAAAATATTAATCAATAAACAACTCTTATTTCGCTAAGGCCTAGACATATTTTTTTAAGCTAAAAGTAAATTGTCAAAAATTTTCACAAACACAATATTTTCTTTTTATATGACAAAGTAAAAATGGACATGTTTAAAGAGAATAAATCGTTTTGTAAACAAAATTATATAATAATATATTGTTAATATCAGCAGCACTGACATTATTGCTACCCGTGCCAGTGAGCACGTGGTCAAGATTATTAAGTCAATTTTGCCTGTGACGGGTACGTCGGGGTTTGAACCCCAGCTGAGTGTAGAGTATGTCATGTTTCCTAAATTATTTCCCATTCTTTCCTCACGTAAATACGGGTACATTTCCTGTACATAACCTTCTTACAATACTATCGTAATTAGTAGCTTACTTCTACGTATAACCGAGTAGGTAGTGAAACGCATGCGAGTAGAATATTTATAAAAATCTTACCAGTGTCCGACCGAAGGTCATTTTTTTGGCCGAAGCAGAAGAAATCACATATATTGTGAAAAATCCCTATTTTTAAATTTAATGCAATTACTGTTGCAAGATCGTGTTTATTTAAATAATAGGTCACATTGTTTATTGTAGATAAAATAAAGTAGAATACATTTCCGAAATTGTGATACAAAATAATATATATACAAAATAAAAGTATGACAAAAATATCAATCACTTCTTCCTCTTAATATTTGTCTATGAAAAAGTGACTAAATTATTTTGTATTGCCATCCATCCCCATAATCAGTTATTATTGATGTATATAATAATGAACTACATTGGCCATGGTTTGAGGGGAAAGTTATTAATAAATGTGATATTAACACTAGACTACAGTAAACACTAAACACGGAGCATGTGAAGCCACTACTGACTGGTCTACCGACCGGGTGCCTAAACCCAATATGCAGTCACTTGTCACGTGACCGCTCCCGCGACGCACCCACGAGCGTACATTAGGTAAGGTAAGTTAAATGAGCCTTCGGCGAAACCTTCGGTCTAATTTTGGCCGAGGCCGATTATTTGGCCGAAGGTGCAATTTATGGCCGAAGCCGAATGTTAGGTCGCACACTAAATCACACCTTTTGATGTTTCGTAGGAAATAGTTTCTGCTGGTGGTTCTCTTACTAACCAGATGTGTGGCGTAATCTACTTTTTTAATATCTAACACATTTGTCTCTAACACTAATATTATATTAGTGACAGGCCACTACTATTTTATTATTGATTCCCTTCTCAAAACACAACCTTTTATTAACTAGCATTGCGCTTATAATTTTGTGTATGATTACAAACTTTTGTCCGACACCTTATCTTAGTCCATATTCTGTCTGCGTACTGACCTAAGGGTACCGGGTTCGATTCCCAATATGGCCAAAAAAAATGTATCATTGGTGAAATGTGGGCTTACCATTTCACATTGATGAATTAATGGCCGGGGGCTGGATGTTGTGCTTGTTCTAGTCTTAAGTTAGATTATAAGACATATGAAGTGGCCCAAACCATTCCAGAGGGCTTACGAACCCCTCGGACATCCCCCCCCTCTCCCCTGTCTACGCCCTTGGGTATTGGTGCAAATTCTCGCGCTCTACTTGTTCCGCTCTGCAGGATTGCAAACCATTGCGCAGGTGTGGCCCAGATATTAAGCAGGAATGTTCTTACAATATCTTCGTTTGCTATAAATAATTGTTTTAGTCTAGTCATGGTACTTTGATATAAAAACACGTTATTTCTTGGTCATTATTTTGTATTTAAATCGAGGGTACTGAGCATCCAGGTTTGTGGATTTATTGCAGTAAGATGTGAATGTTTTAACAACGGTCCGCGGAGTGGTCTCTTTGTTCGCTGAAGCATATGTTTTGCTTGTAAAGCGCTTCACGGCCCATTGAAGGATGTCGTAGAATATTTCATTGCGCTAATTAACGACGCCTTATCACGATCACTTGTAGTGTGTGCGCTTTTACTATTGAGCCCTTGGACACGCACATAGATTTAGACTACACCTCTATACCTCAACTTTCTTGCGAATATGAAAGCTAGGAAAGGCTACTAGAGATATTTTCACGTATTCATACGTCAGTTCATGTTATCTGCAGCTGTCACCTTAGTTAGATATTATCAATACACTACTCATATAGTAAAATGTTATCAATGTTGACAGTAAAATAATGTTTGTATTTTCTAAAAGGTGCTCCAAATGCCAATTCGTAAGGGGGGAAAATTACTCAAAATAATAGATTGTACTGCTCATCGATAGCAGTTGTGTTCAACCAGGGGTACGCGACCCCATCTTAGGGGTTATGTAAGCTATTTATATAAATATATAGTTCCATGAAAAACACTTATAATAATCAGGGCCAGATAAGGATTAGAATCAAGGGACCCAGACTTAAAGACATACAAGCTAGGAGACCATTTTTATTTATATCTCTCCCTCTCTCTCCTAGGTGTAGAATTATTGAATGTGTATTGCTTACATTGTAATTACAAATTTGGTTTGCAAAATTGAAAAAAAAAACCACTATATTGGTATAAATTTGTCATGTTATACAATTAGGAGCTATCTAGGCTCTCTTAATTAAAATTAGTCTGTGGGTAATGAAGTGGTACATTATGTATGTTTAAAATGTGTCCGATAAAATATCCCGATGAAAAAAAAACTTCCAAAAATATTTTTTAAAACACGGTTTACATTTCCAGGATTTTATCGTATTAAAGAATAATCGCGCTCTTGTGTTCTACTAGGGAATTTTTTAATAAGTTTTATACATAAATTCCTCTTGTTAGTCCTTAGATTAATAATATTTTTCAAAAATGTTTTTTTACGAAGCTTATGGCCATTAAAATATTACATGATTGCAGTAAAATTATTAAATAGGATTACTGTATTTTTATTTTTTTGAAATCTTGAATAGAAACTTCTTTACGCTATGGTAGTTTATCTAAAATTAATCTCATGTAACTATACAAAGAAATTACTTTACTTATTTCAGGAAAAGTAGATCTATGTTTCTTGCTATATACAACTCAAGAGCATTTTTCGTTAAACGTCGTTGAAAACGAGCTAAACCTATTAAACTTATAGGCATATTAATTTCTTTTGTCTCTATTTTGGCTTAGACCATAATTTAAGATAGCAAACCACTTCCTAAAATAGCGGGATATATCTGAACGTCTGCGATCACGTTTCAGCATTCTGTTCTCCTTGGAACTATAACAGTGCTCTGAAAGCCAATGTGCTGACGGCAAGCAACATTCTAGATAGCTTTGTGTACTCACTTTTATTTTCATATTTCTTTTGTGAAGTATTATATTTGATTGATGAGAGACTAAACCAATTAAATCTATTAAGCGTCCGCCATATTACTGTTACAGTGTCTTACCGTTATTAAATCCTGCTCGATATATTTACAGACACGTAGGTAACGTTATAATCATGCGATGTTCTTCATAGCCTAGTAATGCTTGGCCTACAGTGTGATAAAGATTTCTGATTGACCAAGAGTTTTCCTAATTCAAGATGGTCATTAGTAATGTTAACTAACAATGAAGTTTTAAATTAGCTTACTAATTAATATGCAGCTTAGAGATTGGTTTTAAAATTCTTAACCCAAAACAAAAAACTACTTGCAATATTATCACAAAATCCTAATAGTGTTTTCAATATTAAGGTAGCGAACAGATTTGTAGACGTAGCCTCAACTGGAGACCAAGATAACAGTAACGCCGGTATTCTCAATTTTAGTCATACTGGAATTACACGCATTGATCCCAGTTTAGAGTGAATGCGATTCCGACACCCTAGCTCAGTCTTCCTAGCGTGTCTCATTACTGAACTAAGGGTTCTGGGTTCGATTCCTAGCATGGCCAACAAATTTATCATAGGTATAATATGGGTTTTCCCTTTATCATTGATGAATAAATGGCGGGGGGCAGGATGTTGTATCTTTTCTAGTTGAGTTAGTCTAAAATTTATGTTTTGATATAATCATTCGAAACAGAAAGTGTACGTTAAATACCTCAAATAAATGGCAAACAAAAAAAAAGTGAAAACGATCCACCCGGAGACCAAGGTAACTGGTACTGCCAGTACTCTCAGTTAACCTCAGTAATGCTGGCAATACATAGATCGCCTGGAGGTATTTACTATCGTAATGAGGTGATACGATCCACCCGGAGACCAAGGTAACTGGTACTGCCAGTACTCTCAACTAACCTCAGTAATGCTGGCAATACAAAGATCGCCTGGAGGTATTTACTATGGTAATGAGGTGATACGATCCACCCGGAGACCAAGGTAACTGGTACTGCCAGTACTCTCAACTAACCTCAGTAATGCTGGCAATACATAGATCGCCTGGAGGTATTTACTATGGCAGTGAGGTGATATGATCCACCCGGAGACCAAGGTAACTGGTACTGCCAGTACTCTCAACTAACCTCAGTAATGTTGGCAATACAAAGATCGCCTGGAGGTATTTACTATGGTAATGAGGTGATACGATCCACCCGGAGACCAAGGTAACTGGTACTGCCAGTACTCTCAACTAACCTCAGTAATGCTGGCAATACAAAGATCGCCTGGAGGTATTTACTATGGTAATGAGGTGATAGGATCTACCCAGAGACCAAGGTAACTGGGACTGCTAGTACTCTCAACTAACCTCAGTAATGCTGGCAATACAAAGATCGCCTGGAGGTATTTACTATGGTAATGAGGTGATACGATCCACCCGGAGACCAAGGTAACTGGTACTGCCAGTACTCTCAACTAACCTCAGTAATGCTGGCAATACAAAGATCGCCTGGAGGTATTTACTATGGTAATGAGGTGATAGGATCTACCCAGAGACCAAGGTAACTGGGACTGCTAGTACTCTCAACTAACCTCAGTAATGCTGGCAATACAAAGATCGCCTGGAGGTATTTACTATGGTAATGAGGTGATACGATCCACCCGGAGACCAAGGTAACTGGTACTGCCAGTACTCTCAACTATCCTCAGTAATGCTGGCAATACATAGATCGCCTGGAGGTATTTACTATGGTAATGAGGTGATACACACAGGCCAGCCAACCTTACCGTGCCCAAGGAACGCTATTTATTTCAATAACGCAGAGCTGTCATACTGATGGGTTTGTTGGGTCGCTTGTTGATTGTTTGCCTTAAGTTTTTTTTTATTTGTTTGTTAACTCCCTTTCCCCTCCCCTCGAAACTCTGACTGCCTGCCTGCCTACATTTACCGAATCATTTATTCTTTTTATCCCAACTACAAGGTGACTCGTAGGCCTTTGCATTGATGCCGGGTTGAAATGTTACGCGGTCACTTTACACAATACCGTCGATAATTACTTAGGGCCTTCAAAGTCTTTAATCAAGCAGGTATTTTGAGAGAATATAGAGGGTTTATCATTAAATATATGTAAAAATATTGTTATTGAGGTTTGTGTTTTCTTAAATATAAATTGCATTCGAGATATTTTCCAATTTGATCAGATTTGAACTATTTTACGTGTCTCGGGTATCGGCGACTGGTCGATCTCGCGGCAGATTTGAGTCGATCAAAAAATAAATCTACATCGTGATTAAAAGCCTGTTTGTTGAGTCTTCTTCAAAACTCGTGGATACATCGAATACTTTGAAATGATATAAAATGTTACACGTAAACTAAAAAGTTAAATATGATCCGTTTTGGTGGCCCTATGGTCTAAGGTGCTGCTCTCTCATAGGCTAGACTGCCGATGACGGGAAAATCGATGTTTGAATCTCCTCATAATTCTTATTTTCATGTTATTACACACTACACAGTGTTAGTAAATTAAAAAATGTTTGTCATATACATACATAAAAAATTATATAATGAGACTTATTAATTAGCAACGTGAGAGCGAACTTTTAGGGTAAAAAGACAGTACACTCATTGGCTATGACAAAGTTCAGTGTGGCCAGATGTTACATTTAATTCCTTTAGCAAATGACTTGATTAAAAACAAATTTATTTAATTAATATACATTTCAAATTGTGAGAATTTATTTAACGAATTTGAGATAAAATCGGGACAAAGTTACTTCGGGGACAGTCCCTGTAAATCAGAGACGAATGATCATGCTGCTATAAATGGAGCAGTATTATGAAAACAATTAAAATAAAATATTCTATATTTTCTAAGACTTTTGAAAATAAAATAAAACGCCACCTAAACATTTCAAATCCCCAAGTGATGTTTCCCAAAATTGTGCGTCAGAAGAAATTTATAAACCCGGACTTTTTAAAACAATACCTTACGGTCATTTGACAATAATAATTGCTAAAATTTCTGGCCGTCTATAACATCTTGGCATATAATTTAATATAGACGGGGGTGGTGGGCTATCATAGAAGGTATAGTAAGCTATGTATCAGCCCATTCCAGCAACACCGACCAGGCAAGATATGAGTCCACTTAACCTGATTGTCTCAATATTTGGTATTATCTGATCTTATGCTTCGGCCTGGCATATTATATACTGATAGTCGATGTTGTCTCTACAATCAGTACAGTCAAAACAAGAAATTTAATAAAATACACATTTCAAATATATTTTTTAAATTATCATTTCGGACATATTAATAAAAAGAGTAGAGGGCTAGGTTAAAAAAAACATTTCTAAGTGACAACACTGTGTACCTCAAACTAAGATAAAATCAAATTATCGGGGTATAATAACAGTATCTATGATTAAAAATTATGTAATCTTACCAATTCTAATCTGAGTATATATTAACATTCAACTTATTATAAATATTTCACTTTGTAGGGTCTACGCCTAAAATGAATGTCTATCTACATTAAGTTTCAGCCTCAGACATGAACTACTTTACCTTAACACTGATACATAAAAAGCATAAAATAGCAAGTTTGACCCCTTATAACTCATTAAATATAATGATGTGAAAGAAATCATTTAACCCCTATTTTCATAAGTTAAGGGTCTCGGGCTCGATCCCTGGCATCACCGAAAAATTTGTAATTCGTAAAATGTGGGTTTCTCGTTTCACAATGATGAATTGACGGTCTGGGGCTGGGTGTTGTGTCTGTTCTATATTTAAGATATAGTTTATAAGTCGTGTGCTGATATAATCACTCGGTTCAGAAAGTGCACGTTAAAACCTCAAATAAATAAAAATATATAGTTTATAAATATACATTTGCTAAAATACAAACAATTTACTGTCGAATGACCTTAAATCCCAACCCCTGATTTAAGACGTGTACCCTTTGTATACACCTTGTGGAACCCATGTCAATGGTAACATAGACTAAGGCGTCAATTTCACACGATCTGGTTGGCTGGTGATTAGAGGTCACCTTATAGTTCAAGGTGAAAGCGACAAACAAAAGAAGAATCGGAACTCAAAGTGCGCAAGAGGGGAAGGGAGGAATCTTACTAAATTTGTGCCGCATTCCTTTTCGGACCAGGATGCGCGGCTGTTCTCGAAACTATGAAGCAGCATTTTACGAGCATAAGGGCTGTAGCTTGGTTGGCCGTAATCTATGATACCTTGGCTCGATTATATGTCCAACCTATACTAATTTACTATAATCATTTCCGAGTATGTTGTGTGTATGCTTTTACTACCCACCAGGGCTAGCAACCTGTAATCACACGAATGAGGGAATGCACTCTCATTTGCGTAGAGGAATATTGGAAAATAATTTTGGAAAAAAAAAAACCTCTTATTTGCATCCTACGGGGATTAGAACGCTGACCCTTACGTCACCAGTAAGTCAGACTAGAGGAAAATATGACATTAGCTCCACGTGACCATCTATGTGGATACACATTGGTTTCTATAGCTATAAGTATATACTCGGTTCGAGGAAGGTTGGTATGTTGGCCCCCGTCTGGAAATTTCATTTATATTCGTGATGCGATGCCAAGGGAGAGGTGGGAGATGAGGGGCTAGAAGAGGGGTGTGAGATGAGGGGCTAGGTGAGGGGTGTGGGATGAGGGGCTGGGAGAGGGGTGTGAGATGAGGAGCTAGGTGAGGGGTGTGAGATGAGGGGCTAGGAGAGGGGTGGGAAATGAGGGTCTACTAGGGGAGGGGGAGGGGGCAAGAAGCTTTTCCTGGGGACTTTAGGACTTAATACCATGGAAGGGCATTAGTAAGTTTTCTAAGTAGTTTATTTTATTAAGATGCGTATCACTTGAGCATTTTACTCCGAACGAACCGAACGCGCACGAACGAATGCTCAAGTGAATACGCACCTTTAGAATGTGTTTTATAAGCTATAAAATTAATGTAAGTTTATTACTCAAAATGTTTTCCAGGGCTGAGCAACCGCTTGAAACTTACACAAATCTGAGCACCATTAAGGCAAGAGTGTACGGGACGCTAGAAAGGATCCGTCTTTTTGCAATTTGTACAGCCAAACAATTTTTTGGCTTAAATAAATCAAGTATTGCTCCAGTGGAAAAATAAGAGTCTAATTTTCTTCCTGTGGTGATATCAACAGTTGTTGAATATCTCTTATGAGCATATTATAAACTTTTTAAATGAAGTGAGAAAATCTAGTCATTCAGTTCTAGGACACCCTTGAGAGATATTCTATAACTGTCGATATCACCGTGTGGAGGATATTAGAACCTACCTTTCTACTGGAGCAATAATTTATTTAATTTGGCCAAAAATAGTTTTGCTATTAAAAACTGCAAAATTACTACCCTTTTCTCGCGTCCCCTACAGTATTACTTTAATTTGTAGTGTTCCTTCTGTAAAAACATATTTTCTAAAATTCTGTAGCAAACATAGTTCACCCTGTGCTAGCGAAAAGCAAAAAAAAAATAAAAAAATATAGCAATCAGTTCACACCAAGCATAGAATCTGGTGCGGCTGGCTGAAATGGCTGTACTAGTAAAACAAACAACTATATTGCAATCACATTGTAGCTTTGCCTTTGTTTAGGTGTGATGTTCGAGTAGGGTGCCGCTTTTTGTGGCTTTGAGACTTAAAAAAATCTTCATTTGTATCACAATATTTAAATATGAATTAGGAAGGTTTTATTGAGAGGAAGTGCACTCGCATTTGCGTGTAAGAAGAGTTAAAAACCACCCTCAGCTCACTCAACTGGTATCGTACCCTGATCTCACCACCCTCGCCATTCTAGTCTAATACAGAAGATTAGCGCGTTAGACCACGCGGCCACCGATGTGTGTTAACATGTCATGTTCGGGTTGAACACATCTTTACTAGCTTCGTTAATGTGCCAGGGACGAGGAACATGTAATTTATATTAAGTGTACCTGCATTTACTTGGAGGGTGAGTGGGGGATCCATTCTATTCTTAGTACAACTGTCCTGAATTTGAGCCCGTCATCCCATTATCGGCAATATAGTCTACTAAATGCCTAACTAATCTCCCTTCAAGCGAATTCGTGAACATTTTAGCTCATTTCATTCTAAATGTAATGGTGTAATTAAATGTGTCTTAGCCCTAGCCCCAGATGAGTAGTAAAAAAGGGAGTTTTTTTATGGTTGCTGGTGACCTGGTGGTCTAGGGGGTAAGGTATCAGACTTCTGTACTGGCGGCCGGGGTCCAGTCCTCGGTCCCAGCACAGATTTATCTGATTACCAAACCCTTCCTTCATCTCTGACATGACATCTTGTGAATGGGAGGAATGCCAGGTAGGTCTCCACCGTGGTTCGGATTCCACGTTAAACTGTAGGTCCTTCATTTCATCTCACAATCACCCTACCATTACACATTATCCCTACCATTACACATTAGCGTAAGTGCGTATAACCTGAACGGGTAGTAAGACGCGGTGCTAATAATAATAATAATAATTTATGGTTGCTCATTGGCAAGCAGAGCAGAGCCGGCCTTTAGAACGTCAGACAAGGAGAATTCTGACGCCGCTTGTTGGTCGCCTTGTAGCCATCAGTCAAGCGCCTGTGGACGGGTTGCTGAAGAGCCCGGCTGTTACTTGAAGACTTCATCCAGGTGAAGCGCAGCCAGCCCCGCCCATCTCCGGCGTCTGCAACGAAAACCACGCGCCAATTCAACCCGCCTGCCTGCCCTCGCTCGTTACATAGCTAGACACGGCAGGTGGGATGTGTTTTACTCCTCCGCGTTGAGGTTTATAATCCTCTCTCCAAGCTCATGTTGATGGATTGCCTTCAAATTGACCCGTATCGTAGCGTTTACTTGTTATATAAGATGGGCCTTATTTCACTTGAACCACCGTAATATATTCATAAGTCATGTCGTCTGACCTGCATCTGACACTTTTCATAAGTAATAAGATTTTAAACTATATATTTAAGGTGCACTTTCTGACCAGACTGATTATATCAGCATTCGAGAATTTCTTTGATTGAGAGCGAAAGGATCTACAAATTTTGTCGAGAAAGGTATTTTGACATACCTTCCAGGTTTATTTTAAATGCCACTATCTACATATGGGACTGACGGCTTTTATTTCCCCTCCATAGAAAGTTGTGGTACGGATTGCTATCTCTCAAGAAGAAAAAAAATTGACCCCGGCTGGGTTCGAACCCAAGAACATTGGATCCTGAGGTGAGCACTTTACCTCCAAACCACCGGGGTTTAGAAAGTTCCAATTATATAGTAACCCGCTTTGACGGTCAAATGGTGCAGTGTACGTCGTCACACTCGCAATATAGCGAACTGCCGATGATGGGGAGATCGGGGATCAAATCCTGGTTGGATGGATTGAGGGTGGTTTTTACACACATTCCCTCTATTTCCTTTGAGTTAAACCTTTTTTATTCGTAACACATTAGCGTAACTAGCTTATATACGTATAGCCTGAACGAGTAGTAAGACGCGGTGCTAAAAAAATAAGTGGTAAAATGTTATAATTAATGTTGGCCGCAATAAAAGTTAAAATTGGATTGTATTTGTTAGTAACTTACCATCGCGAGTGCGTTAGCTAATAATATAATGTTCTAACTTGAAATAATTTTAAACTAAACATAATATAGACCTAATTGTGGGAATTGTTGATTACTTAATTTAATAAACTGCTTCGAATAATTTCTTAACCCTCATAAGAATCTGGGAAAATATATATTTGTAAATATTCAATGTAATACAAAAATGATTTTAAATACATACAATATAGAGTAGCACTTTGGCCTATATAGCTACACCGATGGGCATGCGAATTAAACTTCAGATTTGTATGGTCCAGTTTGATGGTGTCGGTGAGGTCAGGGTTTGAATTCCACCTGGATGTTCAGAGGGTGGTCTTTACTTCATGGTTTCTCACATTCCCTTAGCTTAAATATAGATATATTTCCTCTGATATCCTCCTTATCCTTTACCCTGTAGATTTATTAAGATGTGCAATGTCCGGTCGGGTAGTAAGACGCGCTACAAAAACAAAAGCATATAACATATAATATTTAAGCAGACTGTGGCTCACAACGCACCTCGAGTTGTTATTATTATTATTAGCACCGCGTCTTAGTACCCGTCCGGGTTGTACGCACTTACGCTAATGTGTAATGGTAGGGTGATTGTGAGGTGAAATGGAGGACCTACAGTTTAACGTGGAATCTCCACATTCACAAGATGTCTTGTCAGAGGGGAAGGAAGGGTTTGGTAATCAGATAAATCTGTGCCGGGACCGAGAATTGAACCTCGGCCGCCAGCACAGAAGTCTGACACCTTACCCCTAGACCGCCAGGTCACCAAAAGTCTCGAGTTGTTAATCTGGCTCTTGAACACACCACACTAGGTCCACAGCCTCCAGTTGGCTGCCTTCCGTGGGTATCGCCAATTAGCCTGCAAGGGGTTGTTTGAATAATTTTCAAATAAAACTCATTTTAAACATGGTTTCACCAGAGAGAAGACACAAATACCCTTCTAGAGTCCATCTGCCGTTTTCCACACTAGGTTAAGATAACATGTTCACATAACCCCACCTCACAAAGATCTTACGTGGGCTGCCCATTTCGAGTACATTGTTCCCTTTATGGTGAACATGTTAGAGTCAGTCGTTTAACCACTGCCCATTTGGAAATGCTTTTATCACTGAGCATTAACACTAGCAAACCCCAGGGTTTTGACTGACTCAACTTGGCTCACAGAGCCTCCTTAACTCCATTTGTTGTATCCTTGTATGTGACCTTGGACCGGTTTGATTTTGAGACCCCAGCATTAAAACCTTAATCGGCAATACTGCCATATTTATTGAAGTATGAAGAGAAAGTAACCGACTACATTTACTCTAGAACATAAGTTTTTGTTAGTTAAGAGAAAAAAATTGTTTCCCAACAAACAAAAGATAAATAGACTTGATTTGTTTCTAAATTACTTGCGTAGGCCTATTAGCTTTATATTAGACTGTAGCTATGAAATTATGCATATAACTTCATGGTGTAATCCCACCAGTGAGCTATGCCTACCAAGCGCCTACCACCATTAGCGATGATAGTGCCAACATTTGCGGATAGAGGGTGTCATGTGGTCAGCACAACGACTCCTAAGACCTTTAATCACACTTTTATAAACCGGAGCTGCTACTTCTTTATTCAAGTAGTTACTTTTGTCCTCGCAAGGTTGAGTTTGACACGTTCCAGACTCACTGCTTCACAGATAAATTTTGGGAGTGCTGGGGATCTAACCCGTGACCTCTAGTTCTGAAGCCAGGAACTCTTTGACACTGGACCATAGATGCGGTTAATTACTATACAAACCTTTATAAAGTAAATATATTTTAAGGAACTGCTAAAAAACAAACAAAAAAAACTACGTTGTGTAAACCTTATTTAAAAAATAGATTATCGACCTAATTAGTACACGTGGTTGATTGTTTAGCCATTCAACTTGAGACGATTTCATCCCAAGTTTCCCACCGCAACAACTTACAACTTTTATTTTTAGTTCTTTAAATCTCTTCTTTTAGTGAGAGTCCTAATTTTATTTTAATGCTTGATTCTATAGGGATTAAAGATTCTACAATTATTTTCAGCTAGACCAAAACTTTTGACATTTAAAAAAAAAACTCTTTTTCGAACAGTAGCTATTTAAGAAATCAACAAATGCCAAATAAAGTTTTGCTTATAGTGTAGTCTATTTTTAAACTGTGTGTTATCCATTTCCATAGTCTTTGAAAGATGCACTACGTGGTGTATTGAAGCGCTAATACTCTTGCTTTATTATATTCTTGTTGAAAATCAACTGATTTAAATGCTTAGCGAATTTTTTTCACGAAGAGAAATAATAAACAATTTCCCAAGATTGCAATAAATATAATAATAACCTTTTATTATCCTTGTACGCTACCAACTCGAATATTTTCCCGCTTCTTTTTTTTTAACATAACTTGTCAAACTATTTCGTTATTCATTTTCCACTCTTACCATGAACGGTTGAGAACGATGGCGGATGGATTTTCACCCCCGAACCCCTTGCCTGTCTCTGTACCCAATGTGTTCTGAAGCACAATAGTTGGTTCGGCCCCGTCACACATGTACAGTACAAACTGTACGTCTATCTCATTCTCTCTTTACCTGTCATCTTCATTTTCTATTCCTAGCTTTGTCTCTTCTTTAGTATCGATATTCTTTATATCTCACGTTTTATTTAGTATTAAAAAAATATTAGGCTCTTTCCTCAAAATCTCTCTTCTTCATTTTCTTACCTTTCTCCGTCGTGTCTTCCTTTCCCACCTGTCTACCTATTTCTTCTCTTTCCCCTCTAGCAGTTGGATGTGACGTGAATAGTCATCAACGCAGGCCTTGGTTGTAAGTACTAGGACCGACCTTACAAAAACACAACAAATCTTTTGTACAGAATAACATGATGAGAACGCTCTCTGAGGGGAACAGTGGCTCATGTCGCACACTCGTCCACAGGAGATGTACAACTCCGTCCGGTCGTTGTGGTTTCTAGTTTTCTCTTTGGATGACCCGATGAACAGAAATAATTAAAACTTAAGCTTTATTTATAAACTATAACCAATCTTAACGCAGTACAGACGGAATGATTAACATGTTGATGTTTATTGCTTTCAATTTTTTTCTAAACTAACTTGATCTGTGTATTATTTATTGAAAGATAATAGAAATACGAAGTGAATTATAACCATGACGTAATTTGTTAACACGAGTTTCTGATATGGTTTTATTCTTGAGAAAATATGCATCTTTTATAGCAACTAGTCATAAAATACAAAGCACTGTATAGGCATAGATAACCATAGTTGGATCGCTAAAGTAAGAACTTTATCCGAAAGCTCTGAACTTTTTCAAAAACTGTCCACTTTAAAACAGATGGTGTTCCTTCCGACGGTTGTAACATAAATATATTTACCTTTTTCCAATGTTGACCTCGCGAGAATTATTGTTTTTTGCTCTAAAGTGTATTCCTATGTGTATCTCTGAGTCTAATTTAGTTGTTAAAAACGAAACTGCTTCAAGTATGTTTATAGCTTTATAAACTTTCGTTGTTGGTTGCACCCAAGTGGCCACCCACCCAGCTCTAACTTGGGATTTCATGATCACTTAGGGGAAAAAACCCTTCTACAACCGTTTGGGATTTGAATCATCTCCTCGTCATTGACAAATCAGAGCAGACGAGACTGGCGCCTTGGCTCGTGTGCCCACGGGTACAGTTAATGTACTTCTCAAATATTGTGCATAAGTTTATCATTTAGGCTTACTTCAATTTAAAAGCTGAAGCTTCGTCTCCTTTTGTTTTCATGACATACGTATCTTATGTCTAGATTTATTTGTTTAGTTGTCCACTAATTCTACTATTAAATAACGTGTCTTCAGGCTTCAAACTTAGACAAGTATAAGCCTACTTATTCTTATTCCAAAAAGCCCCTAGTAAAAAAAAGGGTAGAGGGCTTAAACTAATTGCTGGGCTGTATTTTTTTTGGAGTAGAAATATTGTAAGCTAATATAATCGATATAGTTGGGCATTTCAACAAATAAATAAAATAACTTTATTTCATTACCAACGAAATCCAGTTCCTTATAAAGTAATCGTTATTAAGTTGTCCCTTAAAAGTTACCAATTGAATCCAAGACTTTCCATCCATGTATCACGGATTTGCATATGCCCTTGTCGTTCCTTAGGACCGTCCGCTGAGCGCGCATGCTCAGACGAGTAAACGACCAATTGCATGGTCAGGGCTGTGGGTCGCACGTTGTAACGTTTTGAAGAGAATGGCAAACAGTTCTGTGTATCCAGCGTTGAGCGGAGCAGTAAAACTCGCTATGTCAACAAGGGGAGGCAGGAACCTGCCAGTATTTAACTGTCAACAAAATGCTGCCTGCCATCTATCTCCCTTTCAGGTCGGCATTGTTGGTTTTAGTTCCGATACTGTGTATCAAATAGTTACCTGGACACTAAAGGTTAAAATGTGTCTATAGTTTTACGTTTTGTTTGCTCTTCTCGTAGTTTCGGATTGTTTTGTCTTCAACCTTGGTAGTTAACGCCGTTTTCCACGTCTTTCCTAAGTGCACTGTGAATAATACTGAATACCTCTAAAATATCCTCCCTCTTGCTAACATTTCCAAAGCCGCCACCTCCATTGTTAACACGGCTGCCATTGTTGCACTGTTACGCTGCACAATTTGTTGACTACAATCACTCTGGCTGGAGTTTAATGGCTGTCTGCGATTATTGTATTACTCCGCGTCAATATTTGAATTGAAACTGGTTCGCGTTTAGGTTGTACGATGGATGTGTTGCCTTTTTGTTGTTGTTTTTGTTGTTGTTGGCTCCCAAAACGTATTTTTTTATTGATGAACATGGCTTCGGTGTGATTATGTTCAATTTAATCTGACAGTGTTGAATTTCACAAGCTTGAATTTATGTATATATTACAACACAGTTTCTAGATATTAATTCACCGCAAAAGCTTCTCTGTATTCTTTATTTTATGTCTATATATTTTGTCTTAATAAAGCTTGCGTTTTGCAATTTAGTGCAACACGAGAGTAGCGCATTAGACTACACGGCCACCGACGCGGGTTCTTCTATATTAAATAAATGGGTATTTATACTATCTATCCATCAAAGGTGAAAGCTAAAAGAAATGATCTTAATAAATTTTGCAACTATCTAAAAGGGTTTTCCTTTCTGAATTTGACTGTAGTTTGATAGTTGACGAAGTGGGAAGAAAATCAAATTAGATTTGAGGGTGGTATTTCATTTGAATCGATCAACTGAATTCATTTAAAAACTATTTTATTATAGGCAAACCGTTAGTCATACTTGGATAATTTTAGTACTTTCTACAAGAATAGTAATTGTATGAATCGCGAATTTCTTATGTCATGATAAGTTGTATAGTTCGTTAGAAAAGTGTACCTACAATAACATGTGGAGTGTTGGAAAATGTTTGATGTCTTGGTTCTCTTGAAGTCCTTCTCGAGATTATATTTCCCTCGTACCGATTATGATGGCCTAGTCAGTCCACATCAGTTTACAGCGTCACATTCTGCTGCCCAGTACCAAACTTTTTCTATTGATATGTCTTTTCACACCTTGGAGTATTAAATAATTATTATTCTAGTGAGTAAATGATAATAAGGGCTTTGTTATAGTTGTATTAAACAGTGCACTTTCTAATCACCGATTATATTTAACTAATTACGTACTCAATTATCCTAGGTAGTTATCACTGGTCTTATGCTTGTCTTTAAATATTCTAGATGGAGGATAAGGGAGGGGGTGGATAATATATCCTGGTTCGTTATTCATTCTCACCCCACTCTAGCGCTGATGTTCTTATAAAATAACGCTTCTCATAATTTTACCTTAAATTAGGCCGTTAAATACTTTGATGTTGAAAAAGTAAGTATGATAAAATTATGAAAGATTGAGATTTTATATTAGTACATTTTATAGAATTCGTGATATAAATTGATTAAATATATTAATTCAGAAAATAAATAAATATAAATTTTGCTGAGTCTAAGCTTCACCACCCCTCACCGCCGAGACTCGAACGCAGTCACCGGCAAACCAAACTAGATCAGTCTGATCTTTAGTACCCAAGCCCAGTGTTAAGGGTTCTAAAACAACTGATTGTATCGGCTCACGACTGAAAACTATCTCGGACATACACGGCAACCAGTCCCCGTTCGGTTAAATTATCCCTAAGAAAAAGGGAAGGTTGGGCAAAAACATGATGGCCCCCATAGGTTTAAATGGGATATTTTCGCTACTTAAAAGTCTCTAAATCCGTATATATAGCTATAATTTTTTTAATATTAGCTATCTTCATAATATCAACTGACTAAAAACCACTTGTAGTTCAAGAGGTAAGCTACCAGAAATCGCTGCTATCCCATTTTCTCATAAAATGAGTTATCGTTGTTTTTGCTCCAACCGCCTAAATTCCAATGATTTAACAAATAGTGCCTGGCATCGAGCCTGGGTATCCAACTCGGTAAGCAGATGCACTAACGACTGAGCTAGAGGTGCAAGACAGGTGCTGACAACCTTTTAGTGCCCTAATCCTTTTTATACTATTTTTAAAACATTAATCCCTCAAACTCAATCTTTCCTTAAATACAAGTAAGAAAATAATGACAAATATTCCCTCGTGACTAATAAAATGTATTTTAACATTTTTGATTATGACCGACAAAATGTTTATTTTTGCCACGCTCGAACGTTATTTGTAAAGTCTGTTCAGCGTAGGAATTGTTTTATTAAAGGCCTTTTTCCCTACCAGAAATCTATTATATAGTAGGATATTGTTAGGAAAAAAGACCTTTCAGAGAGTAACTCCTACCGTGAATGGAGTATAAGTACTTGATTTATATTTGCGGGTTTAGACGACTCATAGATCGAATGTAATGAGTAATGACGATGTAGTTATCTCACATGATCGACTGAAATCTGCCACGAGATCGACTGTCAGGCCCTGGTGTACGGTATCAAAACTGAAGTCAAATCTCTTTGGCATTACTCGGTGATAAATGACAGGAGAGGGGTTAGAGGAGGCCTAGAACGCATCACATCACATTTATTGATTGTGATGTCCGTATGATTGAAAGATCCCAGGTGCGAGTAATCCTCTTCTGTTAACTGTGTGTGTGTAATGTTTGTTTTATTTGTAGGCTGTAATGAGTACTTAGTGAGTGATCGGTCGGCAGTACGTGCCCCCACGTGTGTATGAGGGAGGGGGGGGGG
>CABFOW010002749.1:0-23671 GCA_902141385.1 Timema californicum | reverse complement strand
GGGGGGGGGGCTGTTAATACGGCACGTACTCACGTCTTCTATAGCGAGACGGCTCGTGGACAGAGTGCGAATAGGATCGCTTCCAAGAAGGGACAGAGTCACAATTAAGGCGGTCTTATTGGTTTTGGTTTCTAATTAGTAAACTACTCGCTTCGGTGGTCGTAGGGTCTATGGCGGAGGTTCCCAAACGTATAATACATATTTTAATCTTAATAATAATTATTATTATTATTATCTGATACGTTTTTTCTTGTTTTTAATATCAAGAGATCTAGTATAAAATAAGAGAGGTATAGAATCGTTATTAATTGTCCTGTAATAATATACGGGTCTTAAACAGGTCGTTCAGGTTAAGAGGATGAAAATGGAGAATATTAATCAGAATTAAAATTGATTTATAAGATAAAGAGCTAATCTTTTAAATAATAATTTATTATAAAAAAGGGTAGGTAAAATAAATAAAATTGATATTAATACTAATGGAATTATACCACTAACTCCTAACTTATTAGTAATAGATCGTAAAAATTAATGTGCAAACAAAAAGTATAATTTTTGTTATATATGAATTAATTTAATAAACTCACCACAAATGCCCTCTATCTTACCTATAAAAAACATTACTCAGTATTATAACTGTTCGCTCGGCCCACTAATGAAGAAAATAGTATAAAATTCAAAAGAGTAGCATTAAAATTTCCATTGAAAGTTTATCAGTTTTAAAATATAACAAAATTTATTATCTTTAAGCAGGGCTACCAGCTTTTAAAAGTGTAATAGTTATATAGCAAGTCTCTTAAATAGCACATTTATTAACAGCTTAAAACGATGGATAATCTTGATGAGGTGATACCAGTCTCCCAGTGTCTGAACAATAGTTTAAGATCCCTCCTTTTAAAGGTAAGCTTCCATTAGCCCGCATAGGACGGACCACACGCATCGCACGAATACAATTTATTCAGTGTACTGCATCAACTGCATTCGGAGCTTTTGGATTTTCAATGGAAGTGGCTTTTAACATCTATCCTTCAGTTCTATCGTGTTGCCTTTTGTGTGTCTTAATACCTATAGTGATATAGCCTACTAGAGGCTGCATCCCACAGAGCTGTCATTAATCTAACACCTGGTGCTTTTGTTACTAATCTAATTAAATTTTAAAGTATTATTTTCTGATCAAAAATATGTTTTTATTTCAATATTTTTTGCTTGCTTTTAAGCTTATCACAGTTATTTTGACAAAAATAAGATCTATATATGATTCGTGAGCACACATGAATACGTTTTAAAAACGCTCCATGTAACTAGTGATGTGAGGGTGAAATGATAACTCACTCACACGTGGTAGTTCACTAACTAGTAGAGGACTAAACTGAAAGACTATATTTAACATAGGAGTATGCGCGAGTACGCGAAAATTAGAGTTCGATTCAGGTTTTTGTTCGAATTCGACTAGAAGATTTTTACAAAACTCGGAAAATTGTAATATTCTGGATTTTTATTTTCGCTCAAATTCCCAGTTTAGTTAATTTTAAATTTAGATATACCATTTCATAGCAAATACAGTTTCTCAATATTTCCTTTTGTCTGAGTTATAAAAAATTGCCTGAGCAACTCATTAAATTAATTTTAAAACCTGATTTTTTAATTGGTAACTAACCTTTTTTACAACAAATTTAGTTCCTAAAAAATAACTGTTTGTGCATATGATATAGCATGGATCTTACAAAAAGTTATATTCACCATTCGAACTCGAAATAAACTAGAGGTTTTTATTCAAACTCGATTCGAAGAGAAAAATGCCTACGCGCACACCCCTAATTTAACAGACCGTTAAACTAGCGTTCCATATTTTTTTATATGACATACGTTTAAAAATACATTACATATGCAAATTATTTGATTTTTTTTGTGTGAATCTACCCTGGCAAGGGCAGGAGGCTGTAATGATCAACTGAGAACCAAGATGTGTGTAGAGGCAGTGACATATTTATAAATGGGAAATGTAAATACACCCCAAACCCCTATTCCCTACTCCCCTCTTATCCTATTAATTTGTAACCTAGTTGTACGCAACGGACGGGATATGTGAATAACCCCCTTCTCTTATTCATGTTTGACCCTCTTTTCATTTTTAAAAACATACTAGCCATTCAAACTCCAAACGCACATTTTAACAGCTATTTTAAAGGAGTGAGCTCTTCGTTTTATTACACTTTAGTCAAATGTATACCTACGAGACCTTACAAGTAAATCATACCATTTTATATCATTAGTTTTATATTTATGTTACGCCCCTTTCATGTTGATCATACATATTCATAGTGTCCAAAATAACCTTGACAAAGGGTTTATTATTCTTATGTAAGATTTATTGTAGTTGTGTCTACCATCTACTTTACTTTCATTCTCTGGCAAGCGTTTATAAAAAAAAATATGTTGCTAAATGATTTACGGTAAACGTAGTTTGGGTTTGTCATAATTTTGTATGAGAATGGTACGATTGTTTTTTTTTAATTCTATGCAAATGTTAGTAGGTTCATGTAGTTTAAGGGATGATTCAAAATTAAAATTAATGCAAAAAACAAATAAAACTATATTCTAAAAAGGGGGGGCTAAAAGGGCTGTATAAGCAGGTGAGATGGTGCCAATCAGACGTCACATTTAAGTCGAATATTGATAAAACTGTGAATAGTTAACGAATCTGGTCTTCACTAGAATGGACATAATACCATCTTCTACGACTATATATTATCAAAACATAGTTTTCGAAATAGATTTTCTCTAAGTAATAAAATGACCCATTTATAAAAATTTCAAGTTGTATATTGTCATTATTTTTACAAACCACCTTAGCAACAACAAATTACTGAACTTTGCAATGCATATTTTGGGGTTGAAGGCGCGTTTCAACAGATGAGTTTCATTTAATTCTCAGCCTCAGCGCACCCAACAGGTATTCGAACAACCCACACTCTGATTGCGTGATTGAAGTTCTTTTTCGTCGTTCAGATTTGAGCAACACACACAAACTAGTCAACCTATTTTCAACATTTTACGAGTATGTTTATTTTTAGCGATTTAAAATAAAGTAATGTAAACAGTATAGTTATCATAGTTAAAATGTTGTATTTATTATTACTAGAAAAGTATAATGCAAAGGCTATAGATACAACATATTAATATTTTATAGCATAAAAAACACTAAGGAAGTAACAACATGATACTCGGTAAAATATTCCTGCCTACTATTGCACTACCGCCTGGCGTTACTTACTGTTAACGATACTTTTATTTTGATACAAGTACGGTATCTTCATTCGGGTACTAGAAATGAGTTAAGTATCTATATATTTTTAACTATCCATACTACGCTATCATATTCATAGATAGGACTGATTAAGTATTATTGAATGATTAGTCGTTATTTAATCAATCGTGTCTGGCTGGGCTCATTATTTTATTATTAGTCCCAAAATTATTACAATTCAATATTAAATATCACTATAAATTATCCGCCCACATAGATCTAGGGTCGACCTCGGTGATCTTGGTGTAAAATGCTTGCCTCAGGATCTGATGTTTGTGGGTTCAAACCCAACCGAGGTCGTTGGGTATTTATTGAGCGATAAAAATCCGTAGAACTTCCTTCAGAGGGATAGTAAAGCCGTCGGTCAAATGTCGATTGTGGCATTTAAAAGAAACCTGCAAGGTATGTCAAAATACCTTTATGTGCAAAATTGGTAGGTCCTTTCGCTCTCGCTCATATAAATTCTCGTGTACTGATATAATCAGTTGGTTCAGAAAGTGCCCGATAGATACCTCAAATAAATAGCTAGGGTTTAACTTGTTAATTTTTTCCTAAGCTTTTCCTAACCCAATTTATATTAACTTTTAAATATCAATTTAAAGTATTATTATTGATTTTTTTAATACTCCCCACCAAAGTAATATTTAATGTTAATACATTTTTGTTTTGTTCTAAAAGAAACGTCTAAAAATACACTTTAATACAAACATGGGTGACAGACGTGTTCCACACCCTGTTAATGATTCACACAATGAACAATGCGCTCTTTATTATTACAAGGATAAAACTAATTCTCTTGTCTCGAATCCACACCAAAACACACCCTGCTCATTTTTCATGCTGTCACGTGGAGAGACCCACGGTTCCTTTAGTTTTCGAAAAGCGGGGCTCCTTGTTAGATATTTAATGTCACAACTTCCGACAAGTATAAATCACTCTTATTATTTATGAGTTTTGCTTCTTTTATTGTATGTTATGAAATTTGTTGATGCCTACGTAAATAAAAGAAGGTACGGGGTAAGGATTTTAAAGTTGTAACGGTAATTTTGGGGATTTTTTTTATTTCTTAATTTGTCTGGGATGCTGAAAACAAGTGATATTTTATTTCAGTTATATGATCTCAATTAGCCATATTGTTTTGGAACTATAAAATAATGGCAAATTATATTTTTAGATTTCTACAAACCTTACTACGCGCTGACAGGAAATATAATACACAGGTCCTGTTTTAAAATAGAACCGGCTTCGTGTTGATTTTTGTTTTAATTTTTTCATCTTTGACACACGTGTTATTAACGACCTTTTCAGGATGTGAGGGTGAGGAGGCTGTTTGAGAGGCGGTAACTTCAGTATTAGGGTGGAGAGAGGAGGGAAGAATCACAATGAAAAGTGTGTCTTGTTGACATAACCTACGTGTATTATTTGAGAATTGCTGGCACTAGTTTTGATTATTTATTTTGCTTACGCGCACAAACATGAACGGATTTTTATTTTGGAAATCAACTTGCACATAATAAATGTAGAATTAAATCAACAAATGAATGACCGACTACACCTTAAAACAACACAGCACTAAGCAAACATACATAACGACAGGAATTTAAAACTAACTTTACTTGTTATTTCTGTGGTAAAATGGGCCAACCTGGCTCCTGGTATGATTTATGTAGTAAAATACGCTTACTTAGTTTATTTTTGGGTATGTTAAAATGTATATAGGCGTAGTTTTAAACCAATGGCTGTAACATAGCAGAGTTGGTGTAGGGGCCTGCAGTTCTTGCTTTGGGGCTTTGACCTGTCAGAGCAAGATATTACCATGTTCGAATCCAGTCAGGTATGCTGAAGGTTGTTTTCATTGAATGGTTTACCCTCATCTCGTAATTAATGATGTGCATACAACCTGGACACGTGCAGTAAGACGGGCTGGAAAAACCCCGACCACACCTGTCTCTAAAGAGATCAAAATAAAGTTTGCATTCCAAACTCCTCAATAATCCGTATGTAATTTTGTATTTTAAATTAATATTTATTATAAGGTTAATATAGCTCACACAAATAAAAATTGACACGATGCATCAAATATGGGGACTGCAGGTTATATCTCTTGGCGTATTGATACCTAAAAATATATTCATTAACTTGTAAAATTGAAATATAATTTTAAATAAATGATGTTCCGACTGTAGCTGGTCATAGACACGTAATAGTACTTCTGTGATCAGACTAGGGAAACCCAACCATCACACACTCGCATAATTTTTTGTTCATTATTTGTTCTCCTTTGTACGGTTGTCATAACTGTCAGGTAGTTGTACAAATAACGAATCAGTGGACTGAGTAAACTTGGGTGTGCGTGTGTTGTCACGTTTGTTTGATAACATCGGTGGAATGTCTTGTAGAGAGGAGATAGTGGGGGAGGAGGGGATTGGCCGCCATGTTTACACTACAGTGTCATCAGTGGTTAACAGCCTTCATGAGCACCCACCTTTCTTTATGGAGTCCTTTATTCACCATTTGACTCTCTTTCTCACTCCTATTTGTTGATGGCAATAACATATTCAGCTCTTTCAAATAAGAGGTCTTTAGAAAATGCAAGCAAAACGTTGTATCAACAATGCAATCCAAAATGTGTATCAGTAATTCATTATAATTAAAAATGTATTAACAATGCAATACAAAAGTGTATCAACTATGCAATCCAGCTTGAGTTGTATCAACAATGCAATCCAGCTTGTATCAATAATGAAATCTTACTTGAGGTGTATCAATAATGTAATTTAACTTGAGGTGTATCGGTAATGAAGTCTAACTTGAGGTGTATCAACAATGAAGTCTAACTTGAGTTGTATCAACAATTCAATCTAGCTTGGTATGTATCAATAATAAAATCTAGCTTGGTATGTGTTAATAATGCAATCTAGCTTGGTATGTGTTAATAATGCAATCTAGCTTGGTATGTGTCAATAATGAAACATAACTTGAGGTGTATCAATAATGCAATATAACTCGAGGTGTATCAATAATGCAATATAACTCGAGGTGTATCAATAATGCGATATAACTTGAGGTATATCAATAATGCAATATAACTTGAGGTATATCAACAATGCACCCTAAAATGGTTAATCAATAATCCACCATAAAAAGGTGTATCACCAATGCTCCCTAAAAGGAGGCGTATCATTAATGCACCCTAAAAGAAGGCGTATCAACAATTCAATTTCACTTGAGATGTAATAACAATGCAATCAAAAGGTGTATCAACATATCAACCAAATATGTGGCGTATCAAAAATTCCATAGACCTGCTTATGTCGATGCACGGATCTAAAGACAGGCTATCCTAGTCTGGTTTATTGGTGACAAATATTTTGGAGATTTCAACGGTTTTTAATAGTTTTACTTATGAATACTACTTGGGTAGTTTCTCACCCTCCCGCCACAAAAATGTGGGTAGATATCGTCTAATTTTTACCTTCCTCATCCCTACACTATTAACGTAAATATGTATATATCCAGGACGGATAGTAAAACACGAACCACAGAATATATATTCATGTGTGGGTCAAGTTGCAAGGGAACGTGACTGTACTTGAAGCATAGACTCCTTCATGGCGTTCAAACAATAGACTAACGACAAACCGCACGGAACTCGCTTGTATACATAATTTGCTATCACAGCGTCTTTGCCAAGGTCCCTGTCTTCACTAAACTAAGAAACCTTATGTCATGCTAGGCAATCTCGTGGGTCGGGCTTAGGGTCTAGGGCTTGGACCATTCAAACTTGCATTGTTGTCTCAGAACGAAAAAATACAGATATTAAAATTAAAAATGCGTTTCAGCAGAAAAAACCCTTTTAAAATAGTTTTAAATTGATTTTTAAAAATACTGTCTACTTACATTCGTGTTATATTACACTATGTGAGTTGGCATTGAGATTATATAATTTAATAAACGGTGTGGTTTTCAAACTATCCCAGATAATAGATTGATAAACTATTTTCTTAACGAGCTCGATTATTTATATTGACTATGACAAACAGTGGTGGTTCATTTCTCATAGCTTCCATAAAATAGTAATTTATTTCAAAAATATGTTGAAAATGTCCGTACGCTCTAAAACTGCTCCATAATTTTATTTTACAACACTATTTTCAAGAGCGTATGAAAGTAGGCCCTTTGGGCTAAAACTACCTGCTATAGTACATATTAATACATGTTTAAAATATTGATTTGTTTATTTACTAACCTTGAAAAAATACCGTAATATCGAGCTTATGTACCGAACCTAAAATATCTATGTATTTTAATACTTGAAATAAAATAGTAGACCTAAAATAATGTATTCAATGAACTATAAACTATTTAGTTTACTACCCACGCAGGGTTTTAAGTTTCTAAATTGGCTCTCGTACTAATAATGGCTGAACAGTGCACATCTTTATGTTCCATCCCAGCTCATTAATAAAGGTAAACGGCTTACCTTCGGTGAATGGCCGAGTTGTTATGGAGATAAACTAGTTCAAGATGACTCTTTTTGAAACACACTCTCTCTCCCTCTATCTTACTACCCGTTCGGGCTATCTGCATTTAATTGCCCTAATGGGGAGAGCATGAGTGAGGCGGAGTCCGAGGAAATTGGCATGCGTCTGTGGTTGTAAGCTGTTTTTAAAGAACACCCAGCTCGTACTCCAGCCTTGACCTCCCCGTTACAGCGAAACCAGGTTAGACGAGCTTAACGTCCAGCGACGAGCCTCATTCTCTAGTTCTTGATACAACCAAACTATTTAACTTAAGTGTAGATAACATTAGCCTGTCACAGATACCTAGTACCCGCTTCGCTCACCGCATGGTATAAGGCGCTACTATCGTTATAGATTGGTAGGGGGGTCGGGGTTTGAATCACACTCGGGTGTTCTGAGGGTGGTTTTCCCTAAATGATTTTCCACTCTCCACGAAAATGCGGATAAACTTCCTTTAAATATAGCCTTCATCATCTCTAGGTCACTGGTGTGATTAGTAGTTTACATAAGCTTATAACCCGAACAATAGTAGGACCTGGTGCTAAGAAAAACAAAAACCAGTCGTAAGTTTACGCTTACGTAATATTCTAAGGTTATTTGAAAAAAAAAACTAGTAACAAACATAACAAAACATATTGGTGACATGGTGGTCTAGGGGTAAGGTGTCAGACTTCTGTGCTGGGGGTCCAGGGTTCAATCCTTGGTCCCGGCACAGATTTATCTGATTACCAAACCCTTCCTTCACCTCTGACAATACATCTTGTGAATGTGGGGAATGCCAGGCCTCCACCGTGGTTCGGATTCCACGTTAAACTGTAGGTCCTCCATTTCATCTCACAATCACCCTATCATTACACATTAGCGTAAGTGCGTATAACCCGAACGGGTAGTAAGACGCGGTGCTAATAATAATAACAAACCATATAGCTTATTATTAATAACGTCTCTGCTGATTAAAAAAAAATCCAATTTATTTGCCAAAGGTAATATATATCACCACAATACACTGGTCTAATACAGGTATATATTATTTTAACAACCAATAACACCTTGACAAATATATTTGTCAAAGTGGTATTGGTTCAAGTCCTGGTCCATGATATATTTAAAAAATAATATATATTTATATTAGGCCAGTGGATTGTGATTGTATACATTACCTTTTGCATATAATATAGAAATTTAAATTTAAAAAAATCACAATAGACGTTTTATATATATCCTTCACATATAGAATTGACTAATAATCAACAATATTGCACTCGTATCGCCCGAACGAAAACATACGTTTCGTCTAGTCTGGTTTTTCACGGTCGGTGGGTTGGGGAGGGGAGGAGGGGGTATGTGTTCTTGTTACAGTTATGAGTATTGTGGTGTTTTTTCACCCATAAATGGTTTCCTACTTTCCATACGTACAACTGCAGTCTCATTTATTCTTAATTTTATCATCCTCAGTCACATGGTAAATATATCTTTAGAATAGTCTGGATGGGTAGTAAGATGCAGAGTACTAAAATCAATTCACGTTTTGTGAGTACCGTTCTTTTCGTTTTTTCTGAGCACGCGTGTTCTTCTAACACTTAAAAACTGTTAGACTCACATGAGAATAAATTATTTAAGTCGTGGAAGAAAAAATTGGAACATTCGAAAATGTACCCTATTAATTTAGTAATTTATGCAAATAGATATGTGATGATGCTTCGGTAGCTGAATGCTCTAAGGCGTCACTTAATATACTGGATTGCTGGTGACAGGAAGATCTGGATTTGAACCTAGACCTCTCGTTCCCTTGAGGTCTAGTCGGGTACAAACCTGGCGTCATAGGCCACGTGAGCCACTTGTTCTGATATCGTTTATTCAAACTTGTAGAAGGTATTTATTAATTCTAACGTCATGCGACACCTACCTACAATATTTGTTAGATTATTATTATTATTATTATTATTATTAGCACTGCGTCTTACTACCCGTTCGGTTTATACGCGCTTACGCTAATGTGTAATGGTAGGGTGATTGTGAGATGAAATGGAGGACCTACAGTTTAACGTGGAATCAGAACCACGGTGTAGGCCTGTCATTCCACACATTCACAAGTTGTGATTAATACATGTCTTGTCAGATGTGAAGGATGGGTTTGGCACTCAGATAAATTTGTGCCGGGACCTAGGATTGAGCTCCGGACCCCCAGCACAGAAGTCCGAAACCTTACTCCTAGACCTGCCATCCTACCAATATTGGTTGGAGAACTTACAGCACCATAACTTACGGCACCTTAACTTACAGCACCATAGCTTACAGCACCCTAACTTACAGCACCTTAACTTACAGCACCTTAACTTACAGCACCATAACTTACAGCACCTTAACTTACAGCACCTTAATTTATTTTTAAGAAACTTCCCTTAACGAAACTAATTTAAACATCAAGTTAAGTTGTTTCTAAGAACCTCAAATTAATTGTATGATGAATGGTAGGCTTACTAAAATGGAACTCTTTGATCAAAATGATTATAAACATCAGCACATGACTTAAAAACTGACGTAATACTACCACTGACTTTAAATATCAGCACACTACTTACACACCGACGTAATACTAACATCGACCCAACCCACACCCAGCCCTACGGACCAACAATTCACACTGATAAAATTATCGGACAAGTGGGGAATCGAGCCTAGGCCTTTAGACAGATACACTGCTGACTGAGCTCAGGATATGTTTTTTCTAAACCTAGGATTACACCAATGTACTACTTACAAACTAACTCAATGTATGCCTCTGTGTGGTCTCTCATGTACTCCCGAGCCAATATAAACATAGCAGGACGAAATAAAAATAAAAAGTAATGATACATTTCATAATGGTAATAAACAAGAAACATTAATAGTTATTGCACATCTATTTAGAACCAATAAACAGGTACAATATAGCAGTGCT
The DNA here is from genome assembly GCA_902141385.1 of Timema californicum. Taxonomy (NCBI): domain Eukaryota; kingdom Metazoa; phylum Arthropoda; class Insecta; order Phasmatodea; family Timematidae; genus Timema; species Timema californicum. The sequence goes on along the minus strand of CABFOW010002749.1, from coordinate 12,900 downwards.
ATGATTATATTAATATAGCTAGTGAGAAGACAGATTCATTTTGTTCAGCGAGTTTCTCGATAATATAGATCGGGACTATGTTTTTTTTAATTTAAAAGGCCATGAAGGTTGCCAGGCCTGAGGATATCCAATCGCTGGCTGGACCACGGTGCTTTATTTTATCACATGAGGAAAATATACTTCACAATTTTAACAGTGTTAAATAGCGCTACACGGAAGAGCACTAACAAGCAAGCGTTGCAAACATTTAGAAATACCCAATTATTTATTTAGGTTTTTGATATTTTAAAATATTGTTTTCACCAAAACTTAGGCTAAAGTTTTTACCAATGAAAACATTTAAATGCTAAGTTTAAGATGGTGATGAAGGGAACGCGAGAAAAGGGCAGTGTTTTCAAATCTTTACAGCAAAAAATATTTTTGGAAAAAATAAATAAAATATTTCCTAGGTACACACACATAGTTTAATTTTATTCACATAGTAATATCAACAGGTCTTGATTATCTATCATGATCATCGCGGCATTAGATGACAAACTTTTTAAACAAATTAAAAAGTTGTTATTAAATTCCAGGATAAAAACTTTTGATATCACCATGTGAATAAAATTAGACTTAGCATAGAAGCAATATTTGATTATTTTTTGTAAAAAAAAGTTGTAATTTAACTTTTAAAAGCACAACTTTAAAACTCAAAATTTAAACTTTCTTGATTGGTGAGAAATCTGCTGATAATATCCACGTACATTTAGTTGAAAATATCTGCAACGCGTTCCAGTGCTCTATCGTGTAGGAATCGCCCATAAAACAGTTCGTTTTAAGGAAAATACAATCGCATTTCATAAGAAAATATTACATTTTTATAATATTTTACTACTTATCTTATTTTAGTGTGCCGTTATAGTGTTATACTGTACTGATGTGCTCTTTTGATTTTAATTATTATTTCAAATTAATTTCTAATCAAACTATTTTAAATTAACTATCACATAAAACAGAATTCCAAGGCTATACATTAAAATATTATGGTAAAATCATTAGACCGTAAACAAATAATTTTTTTTTCGCCACCTAGGCTCGAACCAAAGTCTGCTAGACCTGCATTTGGTCTCCCTTGCCATTGATTCAAGACTGGTGTCATTTGTGTTTCCAAGGTCACCAGGAGCCACCAAAGTTTGTCACGTGGCTTGGTGTGTGGCCTTATCATCAATCTTTCGAGAAAGTATATATTATTTTTACACCAAGACTAGTGTTTTGGGCATGGCCGCAAGGTGGTAACTGAAAGCGATGTTTAACCAAACCTGAAAATCTTTGTAGCTCGTATCCGGGTGAGGTTGAAGTTTATCGGTTCGAAATGGGTGCGACAGCACTTGAGTTACAGTCCAATTTTCTTAAGAAAGGACTTCAATGACACCTAAAAAGGTAGTTAGGTCATAGGTCAAGTAATGTTATCTGCAGCTGTAATTTTTGATAGATTTTATCATTACCTAAAAAAATTATTCTATTAATATAATATAGTAACGAGCTTCTGTGGTCACATGGTCTAAGTCGTCACTCTCGCAATAGATTGAACTTCCGATTCCAGGGAGATCGGGGTTCTAATCCCGGTCTGGTGTACTGAGGGTAGTTTTCTCTAAATGGATTCCCTTGCAAATACGGGTACACTTCCTCTAAATTCAGCCTTCCTCATCCCAAATACATTAAAGTGACTAGTATATAGAATGATGCGTATGGTCAGAAAGGCTGGTAAGACACGGCGCTAATAAATAAATATAATATTAATATAGTAAACCATCAAGGCAAGCCTCGGCTCGCTTGTGCACACATTTTGCTGATTCGGAGCTCACTATAATTATGGTCCCAGCCGCTAATCGACCATAGATTGTCTTAATACCCCGAAACAGGTGTTTGTGAGTTTATATTTGAGATATTACTGATTATGAGCATCGTTATTTAAACCTATGGAAAAGGATTGAGCAGGTGGATTTGAAATAAAATGCAACATCAGATATCCTGGACCAACGATAGGTAAACACTATGGTGAATAAACAAAGTGCTCGTAATCGGAGATCGAACTTGGGCTTCTTAAGTAAGTCAAACCTAATATTATTATTATTATTATTATTATTATTATTATTATTATTATTAGCACCGCGTCTTACTACCCGTTCGGGTTATACGCACTTACGCTAATGTGTAATGGTAGGGTGATTGTGAAATGAAATGGAGGACCTACAGTTTAACGTGGAATCCGAACCACGGTGGAGGCCTGGCATTCAAACCTAATAGAAATAGAGCTCCCATCAAGGAATTATGAAGGTGGTGGGTTTTAGGGGGAGACGGGCTCCCTGTGATTTGATGCCCCCCCCCCCCAAGGGGGTGTCCATATATAGGCCTATCTATAAAAACTTTCATTATCTAAAGGCAGAGTAAAATTTTCTTTCTACGCCCTTAGAGCCTATCACTATATATAACAAATGCGAATATCTAAGGATATAAGCCTATCCCCAATAATATTAATCAGCGATTATAACTGCTAATAAACTACTGTTCCAAACAACAAATTTGTGCTTGGTTGTTTTCTAAAAGCATTAAATAATCAACCACAAATATACTGAACAACAAATAATATCTATTTTCCCCACAATTGTATGCGCGTACTTGCTTTGAAATAAATGTTAGTCTAAATAAATAAACTGCAAAAGGCTTATGTTTAACTCTTTAATTCAAAAAAACTCCCCTCGCATGTTTAATTAGTCGAATAAAATTACAGGTTTAATAATATTAAGAATTGCAATTACATTATTATTTTATTAATCAAACTATGTTGTGTTTATGATCGTTATTAAATATAACATCACCTGTGGATATTGTGCAAGCTCGCGGATGCGGATTGATGCCTTGCGGATGCTATCTTGGTGATCGAAGTGGGGCCCTTAATACCCATCCCTTGGTCCAAGAAGGGCTGCCAGTCCTTCCAAGACTTATCCAGGGACTTGCCTCCTTTCTAGTTTCGATTATCTCGTTTTACTTCTATGCTTTCTCCCTTTCTCTCTTTCTCCCCCTCTTTTTCTCAAGTTCAAAGTCTTTACCAAGCATGCAAGTTGATTAACATAACAGTACAGTCTCTGACGCAAGTAACCAGGACCCTGAAGAAAACACGCTTTGCTAGAGATACCACGGCTACTACATAATATGTTAAATGTCTTTCAGAAACATTTGACCAATTTTTACTGTAAATGGCGTGGAGAAAAAGGTTTTATTCTGTATATTCAATTAATTGGAAATGATATCCCGGAAAGCTTTTTCAAGGAGCTCGTATAGACTACATGTTTGAATACAGTAAAACCTAAATCTAAATGTTCTGCACCTGTAAATTTGACCGGTTGTCTCAGTTTTAATAGATTAAGAAAACTTTCTACGAATGTATATATATATATATATATATATATATATATATTGATAATGTGTGTGAGTGTTTATAATATTACTAACGTTCTTTCGTTTAAAGTAAACTACCCAATTTAACTACACTTAAGTCTATTTATTTTCGTTCTACCACGTATTATACTGGTCTAAGCTATCTGCATTTAATCAAACAATTGGAGTAGGGATAAGGAAGGTAGAATTTAGGGAGAGTAGTAAACTTCTTGGGGGGGGGGCGGGGGGGTAATACACCAGTTGATTTAGATGGCCTTGAAGTAAAGTGCTTGCATCAAGATTCGATGTTCGTGGGTTCAATCCCCGGCGGGGTCGACATATGTCTCTTGTGTGTTAGATATTCGTAGCACAACTTCCTTCGGAGGAGAAGTAAAGCCGTCTGTCCCATGTCATTTGTGGCACGTAAAAGAACCCTGGAAGGTGTGTGTGAACATACCTTTCCCTCTGAATTGATAGGCCCTTTTGTTTTCACTCATATAGACTCTTATGTTTAGTTTATAACCAGTTGATTCATAAAGTGCACGTTAAACACTTGAAATAGATAAATGTGTATTTTATGTCAATGTCAAATATAAAAACGGTGCTTGTCTCATCTTATGAATGAGTCACCTTTAATATTCATTTAGCCAAAACTTCGATACCTAGGAGCAAGCGTTGTATTCCAAAATCATTGATTTTTAAATAACATATGTAAGTAAAACAGTCTGTAAAAGAGTGAAAATATATACGTTAATCCAACTATTGGGGTTAATTAAATACAACTTTCAATAAAGATCAAATTTAACTCTAAGCTTTGTAATATATATTAACCTATTTTGAATTTATTGTTGTTAATAACTCAAAAGAGAAATTGTTGGAGCTGTTGCACTGAGGTATCAACTTGTATTTTCTTATGAATGAAACTTAAAAAATATTTCAAAATATTAACTTATAGATTTCAAGGTAAGTATTTTTACCCTTCCCCGTCCCCCATGTTTTCTCCTGACTCCCTTCCCCTCTCTTTTGTTGATGAGTTTCGTATTTATACATTATTGGAATTCCAAGCTTCGGTGTGGGCCTGCACTGGCAGAGTTTCCTGCTGGCCGCTCGGTTAAATACCGCGATATTTACTTGACATGGTTTGTTTTGGACAGCGACCAACATGTTAGGGAACACACCTGCCGCAAATTGTCGCCACTTCACGTTACGGGTCGTAGTTTTAATACCGGGCCACTCGCTTACACTCTCGAGCGTTCTAAGACGGGACAGATAGATGTATACTAATAAATCACCGAGGGAATTAGCAGGGACATTTTATTAGTTCACTTATCTCGCCAAATTTGCGTACGACTGGTTGCAAGAATGTTTTTATGGGTCGCCCCCCCCCCCNCCCCCCCCCCGAGTCTCACTACTCGAAACGGTGGCAAGGTAGAGATAAAAAAGCGTGCGTAGACGCGCATTGCGGCGGAGCGCTTTGTCCCTGTATACGTGATCTTGCACCGCCAGCAGATTAGAGATATTCATCCTGATTAACTCTCTGTCGCATCTGACATCCTAGTGATTCCCACTTTCAACAAATTGCTAGAATTAATTCACTGTGTTGATACTTAATCCATTGTTTTGTCAAATAACTATTTAACATGTTCGATAAAGAGAAATTAGGCGTGTAGCCTGAAAGGCTAGTGATGAACAAACCGGGTTAGTTTCTGAATTATATATTTACGCTTAATTCACCTTACGTGTATCTAGTTTTACATATATTCAGAAACGTCGACGTTTTGAGTTGTTTCTCTTGTTTTTACACATGATAGAGATCAATAACATCCAATATAATAGCGTTCACCACTCTTTAATAAGATAACTATGGCTGTACGCGTGCATGAAGTACTACGCGGCGCGGATCTGTGCGGACCTCTAGAAACGGCAGACACCGAAGCAGGTAATTTCTAAAGGGATGTATTTAAATGACATTTGGTGACTAAACGAGGCTCGTGCGGGTATTCACAAGACAAACGTCAAGACATTTATTCAGGTTTTCCGGTGATTGGGGAGCTCAACGTTTGAATTCCTCCCGGGTATACTGATAGAGGCTCATCCCCTAAATGGGCTCCCATTATCCTTCTATGCAAATGTGTGTACATTTAAACTGAATTATCCTTTAATCATTATTACTAAAATAGCTTAATTGGTATACATGCGTATAGTTAAAATCAATAATAAGACGCGGTGCTAAAAAAAATTGGTAGAGATGAACGAAATAGAATTTTAGAGCAAATGTACCTGCAGTTGCGAGGAGGGAAAATAGGAAACACTGTAGGGGGGGAAAAAACCTCAGTACGCTCAACCACGATTTGAACTTTGCTCTCCCCGACAGTGTAACCAACGATTCGGATCTAAAATGTCATTTCGGAGATTTTGTTATAATACTTTAAATAATTTCTACTTAGGGTTAAAGATGATATAGTTGGTATTAAGACACCGAGGAGATTCGAACCTCGATCTCCCCGTCACCATCATTCCACCATATTACCACGTGGTAACAGCTGCGGGTGATATTACCTGGTGACCCATTTCATTGCCTTTGCCTTCTACATGAAGCTAGTATTTTTCAAATTTAATATGTTTTTAAATTCGTTTTTATAAAAAGAATATTTTTATGGACCTACTATTGCATCATCAACTACTTTTATATTCTTTCACTTATATTTTAAATGCATGTTTTTTTACCACGCAAATCTGTAACCTGAGCAAATGCAGAGGAAAATAATAAAATAAAACTGTTAATTTTTAGTGCAGACATTTTAAAACCTACATTCTTCCATTTCTTCATTTCAAATAAAAAAAAAATAACATTCTTCCATTTCTTCATTTCAAATAAAAATAATGTACAATATATACATGTTCTCTTTTAGATAGACACCAAAAAAGTAAAATAAAAAATAAAATAAAACCCTTCTTTTACATTTACGTTCTCACTTGTAAAATAAACTCAAATATTTTGGTTGAAAAAAGTTTTATTCTATTTGTTTTTTATAGCATTATCTACTCAACATTCATATACACTTGTTAAAAATTGTATCTTGACGTCTTAATTAATACAAAACAGTGTGTGTATTTCCCTTCCCGTTTCGCCTGTAATTACCCCCCGTTATTTGTTAAAACCATTCCCCCCTTTCCCCCTGGCACTTCCTCGTGTTTCGGATTCTGGCTGTAGAGTACCAGACTATTAGGCATCCTCTACTCTCAACAAAAATGATTTACGGCTCATAATACTATTGTGGTATACATTTTTTAATTATACATGTATTGCAGTTTCATTTAATCAAGTATAATTACAGATTTGTTGTTACTGTTTGGTTTTTTTCTACTTTATTTGTCTTTTTTTGTTGTTGTAGATGTTTAATTTGTCCCTATGTTTGAAATTATACACTACTAGTTAATGTATACGTATCAAATGGTCCGGTAAGTTAAATGTATTCAAGGGCTTAGGGCGGTCCGATGATCTCCAGCCTGTATTCTTATAGTTTTACCCTCCAGAAAGTAGTACACTCCTATTTTACTATCAGCCTTAGGGAAAACTCGGCCACCAGCGGTCATAATCGAATTTGCTATTCAAATTGCACATTTTATTCACGGACATGAGTTCATCCCATCCAATTTTGAATTAATAGCATTTTGAAAGTTTAGTCAATGGTAAGGATCTTTACCCTTAATTTTCCCTGCGCCGTGTCTTACTACTCGTCTGGGCTATCCTTATTATACTACACTGATGAGTAAAGTAAAATTTAGAAGAAACTCACCCACATTTGCGTTGAAGGGATAGTGAGAAGCCATGTACGAAAAAAATAATATATCTATATTCTGTTGGGATTAGAAACTTGACGTAATCAACAATCCAGGTTAAACGAAACGGACGTTTATTATACCTGGTTACTTATGTAAAATTGTAAAAAAGAGGGAATATTTAAATGATATGTCAAACATTGTTTTATGTATTTATAGCATTATTGTATTTTATTAAAATTTTTAATCAACTAACGTGTTTGCAAAGAGTGCATGGCGAGTGGTAATACAATTTTTATAATGCTAACATTCTGACTCACAATAACTTATTTGTGAAGTAAGAATATTTCATTTATTTTAAATGTTATTAATAATGTAACTTGTCCTATAAAAAGCGTTGATCCAAGTCATTCGAATAGTGTTACCGATATTTAAAACAATTTTCTTATTTTGTCGAGTGTATTAATCACAACTTGTGGATATGTGGAATGCCAGGCCTCCACCGTGGTTCGGATACCACGTTAAACGGTAGGTCCTCCATTTCATCTCACACTCACCCTACTATTACACATTAGCGTAAGTGCGTATAACCCGAACGGGTAGTAAGACCCGGTGCTAATAATAATAATAATTATTATAATTTGTCAAATATGTATCTCCAAATAAATCGTACCGCAGTTTAGTTTTTTTCCCCTCCCATAGCTTAGTGCCAGGTCAAATCAAGAAATCAGTAATAGCTGCTAATGTTCCTCTGTTTTATAAACAGTTTCAGCAGATTGTAATTGCTTCTTCCATCTTCACAGTGTTGTGATCTAATCTGGATGTTTATCTATCCCGTCACAATAACTGAAGGCAAGCCTTCATCATGAAGACATCCCTTCAGTTATTGTGGCGGGAAAGTTTTCATGTTCTTTCACTGCTACCAGACTACTTTCAGAATCTTCATTTTTCCTCCTTGAAGTATAGGCTTACTTGTTGGGTCCTGGAACTACTGGTATAATGCGATTTAAACTGTCTTAGGATCCACGTGGTGGGTAGGATGGGGAGCATGGTTGCCACATAGTGGGAGTTTGCGCGTTACTGTTATGCAAGCGTACTCAGTGACTGCCAAGATATCTGGGAACGTGCATCGATTGCTATGACAACTGCATGGATTAGTCGAGCATGGGACGAACATCCACTCCCCACTCCGACTAAGCTGACCTCAGTCCTAAGGAAGTTTAAAACTCGGTATAGATCTTCCAAGCTTTCCCTCGTATCCTCTGCCGGGGGTCAGTCCAGATTCTGTTAGTTTCCTTACTTTTCTCTCTCTTCATATAGGTATCGCCACTTTCATGGCTTCCTTCAGAGCTCACGTGAGCTGGCCGTCCAGGTTGTGAACCGGTAAATGAGCTACTCGCGGGAATTCCTACGCGAGGCTGGTAACGCGGGTGAAAGGGGTTGCTAGCTGCACCCAAAAAGCCACAGGAACTTTCCCCACTAACCAAACCTAGCCTACTTAGCCAAACCTAACATAACTTAGAAAATACCATTGCTTGCAATTGAGTTGAATTTAGACTGACAAGGATGAAACGCCGCATGACTGATAGTCTACCCGTGGGCCACGCCTATCGTAAGATTAGGGGCATGATGTAATTGAAAACACGGGGTGTACGCAGTCCGGGCTTATCATATCACTAAAGCAGATAATCATCTTCAGTTACCCACATGTTCGCTATCTGGACCGTTTGTAATCAGGAAGACACCACGACTTTCTATCCATGGCTTCCCCTAGCTCCCCATTTCTCCTTTCCGCCTTACCTCATAAACGAAAATGGTTTGTTAAAAAAAACTCCTCATGAACTAGAGAATGAATACCATGAAATCATTACCTTGAGAGGCTTTCCTCCCACATGGAAACTGAAAGTCGTATTTTTCTGGTCGACAAATTTTATCATTCACCTCACTTATGAAACTACCGCGTTACAACAACAACAAAAACCTTCAACGTCAATTTTATTATGGAAATATATTAAAACCACAAGGGCCAGCTTTTTTTGGGGTAAAACCCGCATTTCGATTTTATTAGAATGGCTAAAAAAATATACCGTGCATTATTTTATAATCCCGCACGTTCTTAAATCTACTTTTAACTGTTCTCAATAAATAAACCCAAATAAAGTCTGGACATAAATTTCACTGTCTAACCTTTAATTGTTTCTGTCCTGACTTTTTTTTTATGTTGAGTGTGCAATTTCCTTGGCATAAAACAAATCTAATTAATGTTGCTCGTGAAATAGCGTCAAGATGTTAGAAGTTGTAACCCCCTTTTTTATTTTTTTATTGACTCTTAAAATTTACTGCCATTATATTATTAATGTTTATAAATCAAGTATGTAAATAAACGCGGTTTACCTCTTAGTTGTGTAGGTTTTGTAAGAAAAATATTACTAGTTATTTTATATTAGGACAAGTTGCATTTCTTAATTCGAGTGCATTTATTTCGTTTGATATGGGGTCGCTCACTCCTAATGAAGGACATTAACACACTCGTAATCTTGAAACAAAAGCTTTTTTATAGTACTGTATTGATTTTGTTTATACTTTAAACGCGGTATTATTAGATCTGGGTTTATGTGGGTGCTTTAGGAGAGTAGCGCTAAACTAAACTATTAGAATGTGACCTGAGGAAGCTTATGCAAATGCATATTTTTAATTATGCTGCATATCGATGTAAAAGTCTGTTGTAACTCTTTATCTTATATGTGACTGTAATGCAGAACCAAATTCATCTTTTGAGGGTTTTGATATACAAATGCATATTTACTTTCTTTCGCACTTTTAGTGCATATTTTTACGTTTTTCTTCTTTCTTTTTTTTTTAAAAAAAGCTTTGCTTTTATACATGAAAAGAATACTTTGCAGCCCAAATAGTTCCGAGTGAATTATATCATGACCTAACCGTCAAGCTTATCTAATATAATATGTATGGAGGGAGGTAACGTGTAAAGGAAATGTGCGTGCACTTGCTCATAGGGAAAGTGGGAAACCATTTAGGGAAAGTCCACCAGTGTGAGTATGAACACGTTAAAAAATAGGCAAAATATATTTCGGATAACTTAATTGATTGACCATTTATAACCCTGCCTGCAATACTGTTCATCAGAAGTCAAGTTCCCCTTTCCTCGCTTGCGATCGGAACAAGTAGGAACAGGAGAAATCAATGGGTAATAAAGTCAGGTGTAAGATTGGCGAGTAAAGCTACCCTCGAGCGTTCACTGCGACAATGCACCCAGCACTACCACACCCTGCAACCAACATGTCACTCAGGCAAACATTAATCACCGGACTTATAACGCGCACTATAAATCATGGCAACGTTTTTCATGGCTCTCCATTCGGCCGTAAAAATTATTAATAGCCGCGATCTTTTTAACCGTTGTTAATAGATCTATCCTGCGTAAAAAACTAAGTGCAGGTTGTAAAATGTATGAATTTGCTACATTCCTGTTTTGTTTTTCATGATTTGTTTCTTTAGTTTTAGTGATGTGTAGGAATTGAGTATTGTATAAAATGTATATATATCACGGTAGTCCCAGGGCTCCAAACCTTAGTGGAAGTAAAGCCCTAATCAGCTTGTCTCCAGGGGCTAGTAACTGCCAATAAATGAATGAACCAGTGGCTATAACCAATTGGCGTTTGGGTCCGACGCTAGCCGATAGGAAGAAATTGGTTAACGACAGGCTACACTTTGTATGTTTTGAACCACGAAACCTACTTATCCCTTTTCCAGCCTAGAGCTGATTTGGCTCCTTAGATCTCAATATAATCCTTTCCCTATTAGGTTAGAGAGTCTTTAAGTCGATGGTCCTGAACCAAGTGGGCACATGGTTAGAGGAGTCAGTCTGGTCTTGTTGGTCGGTGACTGTTCAAACCTCTGTTTTCTTATGTACTGAGGTGGCGCTCCCCTTCCACACAAATGCGGATCTAATTCCTCACCGTTCTGCCTTCCTCCACCCTGCCCCGTTATATTAAAGAGGTGGGTGGGTGGCCTAGATAGGTAGTAATACGTGGAGCACGCGATTATAAAAAAGGTGGTCTTATATTCGTTCCACAATCTTCCGTTGAGAGAAATTTCTTCTCAATAATGTATCTATAGGACACCTCGGAATCTTCAAAACAACTCAAATAAATTTACATTATATTGACACATTTTTTGTGACAGTTACAAAATGTCTTTATTTATTTAGGGAAGGATAGAAGATCTATCTACGTTCCTAACCATTTATTTTGGTGTCAGAACTGCGTCATTTTGCATGTGAAGAGTCCTTTTTAAAGAAGATAATGTTACTTTCAAGTGACTTTTGATAAGTTTTCCCGTCATTTTAGCGTGAATCATATTTTTAAATTAAACCATTAATTAACACACAATTTGTGGACATGTTGAACACGTCTCAGCACTTGGTTAGACGGCGCCCTGAAGCTATTCTTGAAAAGCTACCTTCCCCTGAGAATACGACAGTAGGTTCAGTTCGCATGTTTAGAGCTCCCAGGACGAACCACTGCTAGTTAAAACAATTACTGATCAATCCGATGATTTATGGCACTGCGTTTGATTTGTTCACGTTTCAGGGCGGCTCGGCAATGATTTACGAGTCTGTTGATTTTCCCAGATTGGAGTAATCTGATGGGTGCATAGAAATTCCTCCCATTATATTACAGGAGTATTAAAAAAGGTTTTAACATTTTCATATAATTTGTTTCGACATATATTTGATTTCACGAACCCTCGTTTGTTTGGTAGTAATTTGACAGAGCAGTTTGCGCATAAACCCTTCTTTTTTAATATTCTTTTGATTTCATGATTTGCGACCTATTAATAAATATAAACAAAATTTTAGTGAAAACTGGTTTTTTCATTTAGTTGTACATCAAAAGGGGTGTTTTGGGTTGATTTGCTGAGGGTCACAAGAGTAAGAGTGGACTAAGTGGACGGAAAATTAAGTTCCTTAACATTACTTTAACTGGAAAGTTAACTGGTTTGATTCCCAGCCGGACAGATTTAAACGTTTGCAAAGAGTAGATGGAGGCCTATAATATGTATCTTGGATATTGTTTGTGAAAAGCATAACCCGCTTCTCTGGCCGAATGATCTGAATTCTAAGGCGTCACTTTCTCCAATAGACTGGACTATCGGTCGTGGTTTGAAGCCTGGTCGGATACAAAGAGGTGATTTATTCCTAACTGGGTTTTCATTCTCCCTAAACGCAAATGCATATACACCTTATCTTAACTCAACCTTACTCAATATTGACACATTATAGTAATCAGTACATATGTGTTTAGTCTGAAGCAATAGTGAGATGTGGTAGCAAAGCAAAACACTTTTTCGTTTCACCAAGTCTTTGCGCATTTTTTAGCACCGCGTCTTACTACCCGTTAGGACTATACGCTAATATACCAATTACGATAATGGTTTTAAGAATTAGCAAAGCTATACTTTAAAATGGTAAAATTTGGTTTTCTTGAAGGGAGAGTGGAAAACCATTTATACAAACCACCCTCAGTACACCCGATCGATATTTGAACCGTGATCTCCTAGTTATTAGCAGTCTACTCTACTACAAGATTAACGCCCTAGACCAGCGGTTCCCAAACTTTTTGAGTCGCGGAGCACTTCTCAAGAGTGAAATTCGTGACGGAGCACTATCGTTGCCCT
>CABFOW010002748.1:66002-92303 GCA_902141385.1 Timema californicum | reverse complement strand
ATTTTGTGACGTCATACATTAAAATACGCCACAAGGTATTGTTAGTTCATTTATAAAATAAGAAATACGGCAAGTGAAGGCAGAGCGGTAGTATTGGTAGTAGTAATAGTAGTAGGAGAGGCAGTCCCGAGTTGAAAACTCATTACACGCCCCAGTCGGCATGCCCGCGACCCCGAACACGAGAGCGCAGCCACTCAGAACACGGGTACCAACATCTCGCCGGGCTTACGCCCGTCTGATTTTTATCCACATTGTTACCATCTGGGGTGTGATTGTGCTTCAGCAGTCGCTGGGAGGATACTTAACTTTAACTGGGATTGGGTTGAGCTGTTGGAGGGAGAAGTTATGGGTCGGGTAGGTGACCACGACGTTGTCAAAACTACCCAGGCGGAGAAAAAAAAAAGAAGGGTTGTTTACGTTTTCGTATATGTTGTTTTTATTGTATTCATATGATCTAGAGGTACAGTCCAAATTTTATAAGAAATATCTTTTATAAAATATAAGTTGTTTTTTTGCGGCAGATATGTATATTTAATTGGTGTTATCTCATTAGCCATCAAAAGTTACGGTTGTAAATCACATGACTTGACGTGTGAATATGTGAAAGTATATCTAATAACTTTTCTATCTGTTAGACAAGGTATTTGCATTTATATTGTACAGTACAATTTTCTGTTGTGTAGTTCAGTTTTCGTATGAAAATCCTTATCTGAAATCTAGAAAAGGTTACTAGATAGACTTTCACATATTATCACGGCAAGTCATGTTATCTGCAACTATCACTTTTGATAGGTGTACTATATTAATAATATAGTATTACTGTTTATAATCGTGTCCTTGAGTTTTTATAAACTTCAAAGAAAATGTTATCATAACACATGATTTAGAACGTTTTCCTCATTTGTTAGTTATTTCTCTCTCTCTCTCTGGCTGAATCATTAAGTTGTACTGTAACGTCAAGCCAACCAAAAATAGTTTTACAGAATTTAAAGGCACACGCTTCTGTGGCCGCGTGGTCTAACGTGCAACTCTTGCACTAGACTAGACTGCTGATGACGAAGATATCGAGGTTCGAATCTCGGTGGGGTGTATCGAGAGGGCTTNAGACTAGACTGCTGATGACGAAGATATCGAGGTTCGAATCTCGGTGGGGTGTATTGAGAGGGCTTTTTTTTCCAAAATGGTTTTCCACTCTCCCTCCACACAAGTGCGTGTACACTTCCTTTAAATACAACCTTCCTATTCCCTAAAACCATCAGCACAATTAGTACATAATCGTATAATCCGAGCGGGTAGTAAGACTTGGTGCTAAGATATAATTTAAAGGCCATTGGCATAATTATTGGTACCACGTCACTACTGGACTTTGAAACCACTCCATTGAATTTTATGGGATATAAAAATTATCAACAGTTTTATCGCACAATACTGTATATCACGCTTTGTGTGAACACAGAACAATTAATTGACTAAAAATGGTCCTAAGTACAACAATAAACGCGGTGTGTATAGCGATATTGTAGATGCATGTAAACTCACATAACCAATATGTTTTGGTTTGAGGGAAATCTCATAAATACATACTTGTGGTCAACTACATGACAGTTGTTTAAATTGCATTTACAATTCATTGTAATCAAATAGAATGGATCATTCATGTTGGACAAGTAAACTTGATGTGCTCTATTTGAAGCAAAATTTACGTTTTTATTCTATTTACTAATTGAGCTGACATTTGTTCATTTGTTTTAATTTCAATTTTGAAATAGCTCTAATAATCATTGCTTGTAATTTCAATGCTTAAACTTTTAATAGTATTACAAAAATAGTAAAAACTACTAGTATAATATAGTCGATCTAGGTGGCCTTAGGATAAACTGCTTGCTTCAGGACTGGAAGCGATTCAAATAGGTAGCACAACTTCCTTCGGAAGAAAAGTAAAGCTCAAGTCGATTTTGGCATGTAGAAGAATCCTGGAAGCAGTAGCGTGTCGTGGGGTGTTGCAAAGGGGAGAATACCTGGTCAGAACTGTACCTGCGCTATGCCCTCAAATACTTGGGGCCCTATTTGACCAATAATACATCATATCCTCTGCATGCCTCACACGGGAATGTATTCCCCTCGATACCAGACCAACGAGTGTTCTACTGAGGGGTGTGAACAATTCACAGGTACAGGCCAAACTAATGCTGCTAACCCTGGCAACACTTTACGACACGCCACTGCTTAATGGTATGTAAAAATACCTTTCCCGACAAAATGAGTAGGCCCTTTCGCTCTCGCTCATAGAAATTTTCCTGTGCTGATATAATAAAGTCGGTTCAGAACGTGCACGTTAAATACCTCAAATAAATGATCCACAAAAATAATGAAAATAATATACATATGTAGCCAAACCATTATTTTCTTACAATTTTAATTGCCTTTTAAAATAATGTTCTACTCGTACATCCATTTTCGTGGACTGTGGAGGCTCTTTCCATGACCCGATGAGATGAGGTGATGGCGATAGTGAGTATGAGGGTGATAGTATGAAGGTGATAGTGAGTATGAGGGTACGGAACCAGTAGAAACTCTTTCAGAAAAAATACCCAAGATACCAGCCGGGAATCGAGCCCGTGCGTCCAAGGCTCGTAGTTAAATTCACTGACCACTACACCACGGGATTGGTTGATCTTGCAATAAATCCGGAACATATATAAGAAAAACCTTCCATTTATATATAACGGTCTATCAATGAGGTTCATCTAATTTTTTCGGAAGATTTTGCATAAAAAATATATTATAACTAATGGAAAGAATTTTTTTGTTTAATTATTGTACTAACATTAACCTTTAGTCAAAATGCTATTTTATTTGGACAAAAAAACACACTTTAGCATTCGTCTGAGCTCGAACCGTGCTCTACTGAATGCTTGGAGACTAGAAAAGCTATAGTCCTTTACAATTTTTCAAAATCGACTAAATATATATTATAAAATGTATGTATGTTTGCATTGTATTTTTACAATGGACTAACGTTCTTTGTTCTAGATTTCGCTAATTACACAATTAAATCGTCAACGCTTTTTTTTTATTTGCTTGAAACTAAATAATAAAAAATAGAACTTTACGAGTAGGAAAAATGGCGTTTTTCAGATCTTTTGTATTTCCGCCACCAGTCTGCGCTGGTGTCAGGAGACCCTGGATAAATGGTTGGGACCAAGCTTGGGTACTTTTAGAAAATATATGAGCATCAGAAAACAAGTAAAAAAAACTTTCCCCTTTTGAGTGTACGGGTGGCCGAGGGGGAAGCGGGGTTGAAATAGTACAAAAAGTTTTGGTGTCGAGGACAGTTTTACAAACGACTTTTGGTTTTTGGCGTCTGTGTTCCTAGAGAAATTAACTTTGTTGAATTACCTAGCGTCATCTTTAGTTTTTTGTGTGACACACTCTCAACTTTTATTTTATTACAAAAAAAAGTTATATTTGGTTCATTCCCAATGTTAGACATTCTCTCTGTTTTTTTTCTTTCGTGCATACGTATGTATGAGTCTCTATTTATGATTGCTACATAAAGGACCTTGTATGACACCGCTCTAAAGCGATAGCCGTGCCTGATTATTTTCTAAACAAAGATTCCTTTGCCTAATTATTTCTCAAGTCTTCACAAGTACTTAAGGTTGATTATCCTTCCAAAATTAGGTAAATGTACACATGCATTCATGCATGAATATACGTGCATCATGAGAAATATTAAAAAATATTAAGTAAGAATTAGATAAGAAATAAAGTAATATTTAAAGTAGAGACTAATTTAGATTGTCGCTTGGTAAATTTTGTTTCACATAAACAGGCATAATAATAAACGTGTTCTAAAAAGAAAATTATCTAAGGCGTCACTTTCATGGTAGACTAGACTTCCGATGATGGGGAGATTGAAGTTGGGTGTACTGAGGGTGGTTTCTTACAAAATGGTTTTACTATAGCCCTCCACGCAAATGCGGATACACTTCATTTAAATATAACCTTATCATCCCTAAAAGCATTATATTAATTAGTATATAAGCGTATATGTGGACCTCGTGCACGCATCAGCATCCGATGTTCGTGGGTTCAAACCCAGCTGCGGTCAACGGATGTTTGTTGAGCGATAAAAATCCGTGGCACAACTTCCTTAGGCGGGAAAGTAAAGCCGTCAGTCCAATGTCGATTGTGGTATGTAAAATAACTCTGGAAGTTATGTGAAACTACCTTTCCCTGCGAAATTATTCGGCTCTTTTTTTCTTGCTCATTGAAATTTTTGTCTAATGATATAATCAGTCAGTTTAGAAAGTGCACGTAAAACTTCTCAAATAAATGAAAAAAATGAGATGTTACTTTTTATCAATATGTTTCTGAAACAATGTTTATTATTTCCTTTCACATATCAGACAAACCTAATATCATACGGAATGCACACGTTCAATGACAAGTCGCACCCGACCCCTTTATGTCGTCTTAAGGACCAATGAGACTGCTCAGGTATGTTTATCGCCTCATTGTCGAGTATATTTGTACACCCTGCTATCAATTCCTCCCCTCGGGTTTGTTACCTGTTGCGGGTATAAATAATTGAGGTGCTAGCTTGAGGAATATGACGTCATTGCTCCCATTTACCTACTAACCCTACTTCTCTACAAAGCTAATTCTCAAGTATTTTCTCTTTGCCAACTCTCTCATTCTTACTTCTTCGATTAAGTCGTTTATAACTATTGCGTTGGGTGCTATATGCATATAACACACACGCTTGGATTCGAACCAAATAATACTGGGCTAAAAAAAATCGGAACAAACACCGTAACGTCACCAACAAAATCCTCTCAAATGGGGCTGACAATCAAATTGGGCAAAAAATCAAATGGGCAGGATTTCAACATTACGATGGCATCATCTATGGTCAATTACTAGGGGGAAGGGAGAGGGGATGACGTCATCGGGATAACCCAAAGTGAATAGAAGGAGGGGGAGAGGGGAATGTGTACTGGTGCACTCCATAGCCACTACACACTACAAGGCCATCTTCTAAATACAGGTTCGAATATTCATATCTTTATTATCTATCTCTTGGAAACTAAAGGTGATGATGTTGATGTGGGTGCAATGTGTGGTTTGCAATCATACACATATCATCTAGTGCAATATACTATAATAATGTGTGGTTTGCAATTATACCCGTGTAATCTAGTGCAATATACTATAATCATGTTTAGCTCGCTTTTGTATGTGAGATCATAATACTATAGTGGCACCAATAATAAAATTAGAAAAGTTTGAAACTTTACTTGATGAGATATAACTCTCTTCTTTTATCGGCACCACCATACGACAGAGATAATATTCCCGCAGTTCCACTAACTTCTAATAACACGGTGACTTTGTATGTTGGTACTTACGATAATATAAAGCCTCCCCATACGACCGTTTGATGTATTAAGATAAGTAGACTACTATTTGTGCACTCACCCCTTATCAATGTATAAAAGTAATGTCATACTTAACTTATATGAACTCGTATTATGTTTGTCAAAAAGAGAGTTTGGGAACAACTATTCTTTCTATGCTTCAGAAAATGACAAGCGGAACCTCGGCCATTTTCTTTATGAAACCTCTTCCCTCGGTTTGTCGTCGTCTACCGGTGTTACTTTCTTTTTATTCTATCGCTCACTTTTTGTCACTGGTTTGTGTCGTCGCTGGCAACGAAGGAACCTCATAATGTCTGCAACTTATGACATCTCCATCCCCCTGGCCCCTCCTTTTTGCCATGTTCCTGCATATATCACTCCCGACGAGGAAGGTTTTAAACTACCCCCATCCCGCCTTCCCCATCTCTACACAAACTAACTTTTTTTTTCTTCTCTCTAGCCGTGATTTGTTGAACATAGTTTTATAAGAAACTCCTATTAGCTACATCCTTCCCCCTCCACCCCGCCTCGCTTCGTTCTCCTTCCACAGCCCCCCGCACCCCGCTCTATACTTTAATTTTTTATTTCATGCCATGAGCGCTCCACTTTTAGAAAGCTGCCTCTCTTAACTTGTCTTAAAAATAATGTTATGGGTGTGCGCACCAATCCCCCCTTCCCCGCACCCTTCATTCGCTACTGTCCCGTTGCAAAAAGCATCTCGCCCAACTTTACTTTGCTTTATAGGTGACCTGGCGGTCCACGGGTAAGGTGTCAGACTTATATGCTGGGGGTCCGGGGTTCAATCCTCGGTCCCGTTACAGATTTATCTGATTACCAACCCCTTACTTCACCTCTGACCAGACGTGTATTAATCACCACAACTTGTGAATGTGGTGAATGCCAGTCTTCCCACCGTGGTTCGGATCCCACGTTAAACTGTAGGTCCTCCATTTCATCTGTCAATCACCCTACCAGTACACATTCTCGTCAGTGCGTATAACCCGAATGGGTAGTAAGACGCGATACTACTAATAATAACATTTTGCTTTGGCTGTCTTGTAGAATGCAGAGTGAGATTATTCAGGGGATAATTATTCTCGTTAAGTATTTAGTTGTGTGGGAAACTCGTGCTAGGGATAGTCATCTAAAGGCTGGTTCACCCATGACGCTAAGCTAAGCTATTCTTTGGTTCCTCTTTTCCCTCCTCAACTCACTGTTGTTTCTTTATGGTCTACTCCAGTGAAGTAAGGTTATGGCGTTCTCCAAAATGTCTTATTTGATCACAGGTGGTAGTACTGAGGAAGAGGAGATACTACTCTTAACATCTGTTTTGGAAGAGGAGGAAAATGTAGGAGGTGGAAGTGTATCTTATTCAATTAACGGTTCAATTATAATATAAAAACACTTATTAAATATAAAACCTAAGTAGAATATTACTTAAATACACGAGAAATAAACTGGAAACAAAACTTCAACACTGCTTTGATTATTTTCAACAATTCAGCACTTCGTCGGTTCAACATTGTTCCCAAGCTGCGTCATGCGCATGCGCAACGTAAGATGGCTCAAGATGGGAGATGGGAATATTTTCCGGCCAGCAATCGGAAGAAAAAAAACATAGCGCGGCGTAGTAAGGCAAAGCTAAGCTTTCTGTGTAAACCAACACATTTAAATATATGGTCCGCTATTTTTCTAAACAGTTGGCAAAGTAAATCTTAGCTTAGTCTAGCTTAGCTTTCAGTGTGACCAGGCCTTAAGACCCATAACGGGGCTCTTGACAGGATTATAACACAAATTATTATACTAAGGTTAAAGTGTGTTTATTTTTTCAACTGTAATATTATTTTTCTATACATCATTGTAAAATAACTTTTGCGTAAATAACTTATACAAAATTGATGTCATTTAACTCCAACATATTTACATCTAGTTCGATTTTTAGTTCTTGAATTTTACATTATCCCCATATTTACACTAATTAGGTAGGGATAGAAGTTGTGGAATTTAAATTTATTCTAATTTGCGCACATGGAGATTGGGTAAACGTTGGTTAAAACACCTCATTCATTATACCTGTCTCGAATTTGAACCTCGATATCTCTGACAAGGGCAAACCAGACAATTCGAACCTGACGTCTTTGTATGCGTGCTTACGGATACAGGTAGATAACATGGTCTGTCTTAAACATTATTTTTTGTCTCGTCAGTTTGCAAATAAGATGGAGGGGCTGGCCTATTCGTTTCCCACTCGTTAAAAAGCCTTTCATTATAATGGCGAGACGAGAAGCTAAACCTCGTTACGAGGTGCCGAGCAAACGAGCCCGCCGCCTGACACAAACAGTCGTAGTGAGGGACGTTCATCGCTCGTCTTTGTCGAATCAACTATCGTTAGTCCTGCCTCAACCCTTTCCCTCCTCGGTTGACACAGATGGACCGTGCAGCTTTCTGTTGATCCGTCAGTCGTATCCCAACCCTTTCCCTCCTAGGTTGACACAGACGGACCGAGCAGCTTTCTGTTGATCCGTCAGTCGTATCCTAACTCTTTCCCTCCTAGGNCTCCTCGGTTGACACAGATGGACCGTGCAGCTTTCTGTTGATCCGTCAGTCGTATCTCAACCCTTTCCCTCCTCGGTTGACACAGATGGACCGTGCAGCTTTCTGTTGATCCGTCAGTCGTATCTCAACCCTTTCCCTCCTCGGTTGACACAGATGGACCGTGCAGCTTTCTGTTGATCCGTCAGTCGTATCTCAACCCTTTCCCTCCTCGGTTGACACAGATGGACCGTGCAGCTTTCTGTTGATCCGTCAGTCGTATCTCAACCCTTTACCTCCTCGGTTGACACAGACAAACCGATACAAAAAATAAATAGCATATCTCATTTTTCATGAAAATGACTTAAGAGATTACTTTACATAAGCGGATATTTCCAATTTAAATATATCTCCGCAACTCTTTGAGATACTAAATCACATATCATTGCAAAGTTGTAAGATTAATAAAGACTACATAAGTTGTAAGTATTTGAACTTTAGAACTTTGTATAAAACCCACAGTTTCCGAGCTATAGGCAAATATTTTTTTAAATATTGTTTTGGTAAATGGGAAGTGGATTTTTATTCTCTTTGGTGATCCTCAATTTGTTTCTTTGGTGTAGTGTGGTAGTAATTTTCTTACCATTATATTTTTGCACAATTTTTATAATTTTTTTCTTATCTAACGGGCTTTAAGTAAATTTATTCATTTTTTGAGAAAAAAGAGAGAGAGAGAGAGAAAGTCTGCTCGGTGCACCGTATAATTTATTTTAAGTTTAAGATTTTGATATTTTATTTAAATGATAAAAGTAATACTATTTAACAAACAAATAAGATGAGTTTTATTTTCAAATTTAATCAATTAACTCTCATTAATTTAAAACTAGCAGCGAGCCTCATATCAGTAGACTACTATAGAATGTTTACTAAAGGACAGTGAAATAAATATACGATCCCCATTTTTGATATAGTAAAATTAAAAATATTATCGAAATTAAAAATTATCTCATGAAATGCGAGTTTAATTTTTAAAGTATTTTTCTTATACGAGTAAGTGTACAACTCAAAACACTTCCTTCTTATTTTATAATGAGTAACAAATTACCTAAACGTCACATCAAGGTCAAACCCCATCGATGGGAATTAATCTAATGGATGAGGGAAACGACTCGTACATAAATAGTTCATTACCTAGTCAAAGTTTTGATTAAAACTTGCATTCGAATTTTAGTAATATACCATTTACTATTGAAACGGACGTAGAGGCATGTTAGTTGAGTTCTTAATGATTCAACAACTTTTTATAAAAGAAACAAATGTTGAATTATTGAAATAATTAAATTTTGTTATTCAACGGAACGATTATTTACTTGTTTGACTTCTATTATGTTTGTAAGGTATATTTGAAACATTATTTTGACGTGAAATCGTATCTTTATGAAAGTAAATATATATATATTTTTTTACTAACAAACTGCTTTAAATATGAGTTTGCTTTGGTTTGGTGATTTATCATTTATTGGATATAATTTCAGGTAAGATGACAGTAATAATATTGCGAGTCTGGGTTACATGATTTGGAGCCCAGTAGTGTTAAGATTATCTAGTACTAATGTACCGTTGTCCAGGGGACGCCCGAATGTACTAATCGTGCATCCTTTCCGTGGAGGGTCCTTCCATGTCCCTATGAGATGAGATTATGGTGATAGTGATGGCGGGTTTGAGGGTTTGGAACAAGTAGAAACTCACAAACCTAACTTAAGCCTAACCGACCAAACCCTGGTGACCGTAGGGGTCCCCTTTCGGGAAAAATAACTAAGGTACCAGACTGGAATCGAACTGGGGATCGCTAGACTCGTATTTAATGATGGGATCGAAATGTCTCTCCACATTATCTCTAGACAAACAATATTCAATTTATTGGCAACACCTTTACATAATAATTACGAGCACGATTTACACTCCGGGCCATGAGCAAGAGTGATGTTGGAGCGGAGGCTGAGTAAGGTTGAATTCCAAGAGATGACGCAATAGTGTTGAGGTCCCGACCAGCCTTTGGCTCTGGACTCCAGCGTAACTCCGCCTTCGCTCCAGGATCGTTATTTCATACCGCCCTATGTTTATAGCAGTGTTCCTTAAAGTTTTGTTGATGGATGACCCCCCAATAGAAGCTTTTTGCTCTAGGGGGCCACCAGAGTCGTGGAAGAGAGGAGAGGTGGATTTTTTTTAAAGTTATGCAGGAAAAACAGTATCTTTAGGCAATTCCATTTTGAGACTATAAATACAAGACAAAAATTAATTTTATTAAATGAAATTGAAAATAAAATCATATATATACATTGAATTCATAGTAGTTTTTTATTATTATTTTTAACGTTCTAAATGTAATACATTTTTATAGATGATTGTTCAGATTTGTTGACTTAAGGTTAGTACATATTTGCTTTTTTACTTGTCACGTCTACCCAGAAAAGAAATACAGCATACTAAGGAAGTTTTATATTTTTAATTTCAAATTTTTGCATTATAATATCATCAACAGTTTAAAAAAAATGTATTACTACTTGGGATCCTGCGGACCACACTTACTCACCCCTGTCTCTTTGGCGTAATTAAGGCATAATTTAAAACCTGAAAGGGTTGTAAGACGCGCTGATAAAAAACNTCTTACACTCGCGCAAATACAGCGCTTGCTTTCCCATTACGTTCTAGTTGCTATCCTGTTCTGCGTGTAAACATTTCGACGCGGAGAGTTGCACGCGTTTGTTTCCTCTTGGAAATTTGATGGGAGCTAATGTTTAGGCTACTCCTGGATCTTGTATCAAGACGGAATAGGGGTTATGTGAATATGTTTTAATTTTACTCTTATGATGGGGAGATCGGGACTCTGTTCGAATCTCGGCTGGCTGTACTGAGGGTGGTTTTATTTCTTATTGCTTTTCTACTGTCCCTCTATGAAAATTAGGGTACACCTCGAAATTAAACCTAGTGTAATTGTTAATATTCGTATAACTCGAATAGGTAGTGAAATGTGCTAACAAAAAAAAAACACTAGAAAAGAGTAAGATGTATCATTTCTCACGAAATAGATTAATTTTTGCAATAATTTTCAGTATATTCCATAAGGATAAAGGCCATTTTTCATTTTACTTGTGTCCAAATATTGCCCCTTTTTGAATAGAGCCGCCTATAATACGCGTGTCACTTTAGATACACTCTTCTCTCGGCTGTCGCCCCCTTGTTAGGTGTTTTTATGTTAGCTGCCAACCTCTTGGGAGTTGCGTGTAACATAACCCACATATGGTAGGCTGAATCCAGTCTGCTCACTGAACGTGGCTTTGAAGGCCGGTCACCGGTAACCGGATTGTTTCATGTATTATTATTATTATTATTATTATTATCATCATCATCATCATCGTCGTGTATTCACGTCTGTGCGATGGGGGCCAGGGACCTCCTGATCATATTGGATTTGGATGGACTAGAACAATGGCAAGGTTTGACCCCAGTTTTTCTCTCCGAGACCATCGAGACCCCTGGATAACTTAAAAGCGTTCAAATAATAGTTTTTAAATTATTAGTTTCACCGAGTCTTACTACCCGTCCGGGCTCTCACAATAGAATTACACAAGAGGGGTAGGTATCATTGAGAGGAAATGTACCCATATTTGCATGGAGGGAGAGTAGGACACTGTTTAGCAATTACCTAACGCCCCCCCCCCTCCGCGCCCCCCGGAACACGTGGTCAAAATTCAAGTAATTACTTCCCCGTCGCCAACAAACCAAACCAAAAGAGCTTGACGGGAAGACCCCGTTCACACAAATGCTTGTTTTATTTATTATATATTTTTTATCGCTGCGTCTTACTACCTGTTATTTATTATAGATTGCTTATATAATAATTAAATAAACGAGACTTAAATTTCGTAATAAAATAATCAATTAATTTGAGAAGGGGTGAGAGGAGGGTGATTTGGATGTTTTGTTAGTAGCGTCAGAAAGCTGCCACAGTCAGCAAGAAACTATCAAAGTGGGATAGTCGATAGGAACCTAAGCAGTAACTCGACAGTTTTTATGATTTAAACAACTTTCACTTCTTTTTGAATTCTGCACCCTATTATAATCATTAAAATCATTTGAGAAAGTAAATATAAAGTTAAAACCTTCACAAGAATTGTGATTCAATATATTTGATAATATTGTCTACGGTCTTTATTATACTTTCTTTAACTCTATGCACTTTGGTTTTCAAGTCCTTGAAAGAGAAATGATTTAACGTTCACTTAAAATTATAATAATACTTATTTTAAGAGCGTTACTAAACAACTGTAACAAATCAACTTATTAGCAATCGCACATTAAATGCATGCCTTATAACTCCTACAGCAATGAGGAGATAATGTTGAATGAATCTTAGAATAAATGTAAATGTATTTAAGTGAAGAAAGGATAATTTAGTAAAAAACTTCAACACCCGGTTGGGATTCGAACCCCAACCTTCCCATCAATTACTACCAAGTGCAATGCAAATATTACTTCTTAGACCGCCCAGCCACCACTGTCGTAATAATTAGTTTATTTATTTAGATAAAGTCTGTCCCTATTATGTAAACAATCAGTTTTTCTAAACAATCTTAGTATATTATTTATAAGTATTGGAAGCTAATACTACCAAAAGGTCTTTTTTTTATCTTTTAGTAACTATTTTGAGTTTGACCTCGGCTATAAAAAGAACTAACTGTTGGTTGAATCCCTCACACCGCCTTTTTATTAATTTATTGCCCGTTAGTGGTGCCCCTTAATATCCCGGGACATGGGATATTTTATGATTTGAAGTTAAATAAAGACTACAGGGATTATGACCATTCGTATTTTCATCAACCATTCCATTTTGTCCTTTTATTTGTTCTTTAACTTTTTTATTATCTTGGTAATGTATTTTTCTATGTCCTTTCTCTTGTTTTATTTTTTATTTGCTTTATTCTTCATTATAACATTTCATTTATTACATTTTTTCTAAGATTGTAGTGCTTTTTCCATATGAAATTTGTCCAAAAAGGGCGAATGTCAGGCTTTAAATTGTAAGTTTGTTGCTAATGAACACAACAGTTTATGTGTAGATAAAGAAGGAATGGATTGGCATACCTTTGAAGAGTTGGTAGGATACAAAAAAACAACACTGAAACCTAAAATCAAAAGAGTACAAGCGGGAGAAACCTAAAATCGAAAGATTACAAGCGAGAGAAACCTAGAATCTAAAGAGTATAAGCGGGAGAAACCTAAAATCGAAAGAGTACAAGTGAGAGAAACCTAGAATCAAAAGTCTACAAGTGAGAGAAACCTAAAATCGAAAGAGTATAAGCGAGAGAAACCTAGAATCGAAAGTCTATAAGTGAGAGAAACCTAGAATCAAAAGTCTACAAGCGAGAGAAACCTAAAATCGAAAGAGTATAAGCGAGAGAAACCTAAAATCGAAAGAGTATAAGCGAGAGAAACCTAGAATATAAAGAGTACATGGGAAAAACAACTGCATAACGTGGCGAACATATATTATAAGCAACCCGGTTACTCTTCACAGTAGTGGTTAGGTTAGGTTGATAACTGACTAATTCAAGAAACTCTTAATACTTATAATTTCTAAAAAAAAGATATGTATTGCCTCTATAAGTCACTGTCACCGCCACATCCATAGCTCACACATGTTGCGGTAATGAGTTCATAATAAGTAATGGACATGAACAGGATGCAAACACAATAAAACTCATTTTGGGTCACCTACCTTGTGCGCTTCTAATATACTCCAAAGCGGGTACACAAACTCGGACTGCGAGCTTTCAATACGTGGCCAAACAAATACTGTCGGTGATTTTTTTAAACTAACGCTGCTTTTCCCTACCTTGCCTTAATTACCTTTCAGGTTTTGGGAAGTTATTTTTATGTCGTGCCGTTGGTGGAAGAAAACATTTCAAATAGTTCACTTTTATTACCC
The DNA here is from genome assembly GCA_902141385.1 of Timema californicum. Taxonomy (NCBI): domain Eukaryota; kingdom Metazoa; phylum Arthropoda; class Insecta; order Phasmatodea; family Timematidae; genus Timema; species Timema californicum. The sequence continues at coordinate 78,359 of CABFOW010002748.1, read as the reverse complement.
TACTTAACCGCAGGCATGACATCCCACCCAACTTTATCGCCTGAACTTTTTATAACATCCCCAACAAGCGCTCTGCACTGCGTAACCTGGCCCGCTCTTAATATCGGCAGGGTTGGGAGGAATAACTTTATTAATGTTTAAATTATGATCTTACTTTGATGCACTTTGACTTATTAAACTTTCAGTAGCGTAGGAGATGGTAAATTGATGTAATGTCTTCTTAATATCGGGATTATGCCTAGATCGTTAGAGCTTTGGAAGATTAGAAAACAACATTATGTTACTGTTGTACTTAGTAGCTTCAGTAGCCCCGTGGCTTCTTGGTGCTGACTGACAACTCACAGCTGACTTCTGACTGTCAACATTTAGGTATATACCTAGATTTTGACTGTCAGAAGTGACAGCTGATAAACACATGTTTTTGCAGATCATATGGTCTGGTCTGGTAGCTTTTCAAAGCCGTCAGCTGTCAGTCAGCACCAAAGAAGAAATGGGGCTACTGTACGTAATGTAATCGAATAGTTATGCTTTTATGTAAATTATATGTACAGCACAATATAACAATATTTTATTAATCTTTTGAAATTGTCCTTGGTTTTATTTACCAAACCATACTTATCCATTATTTTTTGTCATCTACTTCAGTGAAAAACGTCCTTGCACTTTAAATAAATAAGTTCTTTATTTTTACTTTGCACGAACCATAGGAGAGAGTAAGCATTAATCGTTAAAAAAAATTGTATTCTAGATTTTTATGGATTTTTAAGGGTAATGATCCCCTGAAAAAAGGTGGCTTTTTTTTTCGCAATGCCGTCCGTCTGTCTGTCGTTTTGTCTATCTGTTAGGCCTAAGATGTCTACTGCACCAAGGAAATTAGGCCGAGTATCGCCATGACCAAGGAAGCTTTCAACAAGAAGAGGTTACTGCTGACCAGCAAGTTGAGTTTGGAACTGAGGAAGAAACTGATGGAATCTTACATTTGGAGAATCACGCTGTATGAAGTATAAACTTGGAATCTTAGGAATATGGAAAATAATTATTAGGGGGGGCTTTGAAACATGGTGCCGGAGAAGACTTGAGAAGATCAGGTGGAAAGAGGTCCTAAGAAGAGTGGGCGAGCAGAGAATCATTTTGGATGTGATTCTTTGGTACTAAGCAAACTGGATTGGGTACATCCTTAGGAGGATTTGTACTCTTGGCGACGTCATAAAGAAAATGTTGAGGGAAATAAGAGCTTAGGAAGAAGGAGGAGGCACAGGACAAGACGCATTATTGGTTCATTGACAAAAGGAATGGGTCCGTCGCAAGACACAACACCTAGTAATAAAATAATAATGACACTTTGTTGTATTTCTTCAGCTTTCGTGTCAAATTTCACCATAAAGGAAATACACAATCGGTTGGCCTTTAAATGTTGAGGTGATACACATAATTTAATAATAATGATTTTGAGGATGATAAAGAGGATAAGGAGTTAAAATCACACCACCATTATATTTGGCCGCAATACACAATACAAATGGATTACGTGACGCATTTGAGCTAAACAAAATAAAATTAAGAATCAAATAGCCAAAGATATTATTTATGCATTTTAGTGAGCATTTCTCCAAATAGATATATTATGAAAATTAAAAAAATGATACCTGGACACGGGAATCTAACCCGGGACAAATGGCTGCAATAAGCCAATTACAGAGTCGAAGCTGACTACGTTATCTGATAGCTCGTGATCTTAATAAATACGAATTTGTAGCCGACGATTTCCGAATGTCCATAATTGACTTTGCCTTAAAATATGAGTGAAGAATGACCCTAGGCATGGGACGATTCCTGGATATCTCAGTGGTAAGAGCATTGGTGTACTAAGCCAAAGGCCCTGGGTTTGATTACCGTGTCCAGGTGTCATTTTTCAATTTTCAGAATAGAATAAAATTAGCAATGATTTAAAAAAAGGGGGGAATCTCAAATATTTCCATTGAAATAAACTGCGTGGCATTTGATACTATCGTGAAATTCCTGAATGTCAACTATAGCGTTTCATAATTCTTCATTTTTATATATTTATATCATCCTGTGACTTTTTTTTTTTAACCTGATGAGCAATAACTCTTCACACGTACATTTACCTCATGGTGCGTCTGAACGTTGTGGGTGATCACAAGAACTAGGGTCGTGCAGTCGACATACTCTGGGTTTGAGGCTGCGACCCTCTTATTGCGACCTTCCTCCTGTTTTTGCGCGGCCGCCTCAACACTTACAAGAACTCTCTCCTCCCGGCAACCCCCTCTATATCCTCAAACACTCAACCCCCTCCACCCCCTCCACCCCCATTATTGACGCTCGCTACTTTAGCTTATGCAAATGTCGTAGTTGAGGGCGCTGTAGACACTTTCTAATGGCTTAACTTCCGGCATTAAAATTAATAAGTAACCAATTATACACTTTTTTTTTCACAGAAGATTATTACTTTGGACTAATTTAGATAAATCCTTTTGATCCACTTTGTAGTATGTGCCTCGGGGTAATTATAATATCTTTTTCAAAGGCTAGTGAGGAAAATACTTTAAAAGTACGTGGTACATAATTTTCTTGCCAAGAAATGGGATTAAAAAGTTATATACACTTGTAATTGATATTTTATGATCAATTAGGTATTTTCAAATTGTGTAGATTCATCTACTTAAATATAATTTATTTTCAATTTTTATTTATTAAAATTTTCGATTGAATTTTTTTCGCATTACTTAACTACGCAGGCATACGTTTTATGGCTGCATATCATTGTTACCATTGCACTGATTATCATTGATAATTATCAATGGTTGACTTTTCATATTTCGTTCACATATAAAACCTAAAATAGTTTTTTTAGCGTAATTATTTTATAAGTATATGTGTTTAAGATGTACCCTAATATAACTGTAAACATTCTAGTTTATATTTATATTTGATTATTGTGTAAATGATTCTCAAAAAATATTTTAGTCAAACTTCTTATTTAAAATGATTTGTAAAATTTTTATATAAATTATCAATATTAATAAAACAATACTAATAGCACAGTGAAATATACTATTGCTAACTGCGAAAAAAATCTCACATGGAGTTTTAAGAATATGAACAAACAAAGGCAATTTTTTTTTACAGAAAATTCAGATTTTGTTGTTCTTTAAAAACCATCCCGATTTTGAAATATTGTTTGATTAGCGAGAGACTAATCCAACAAATTGACAATGGTCAGGTGGTTTCCCGCATAGTGTTACCGAAATGGTGGGCTCTATTCCCGGCTTGGTTTACTAAGGGTATTTTCTTTACATGTTATCTCTTATTGTGTAGAGTTCACAAACATAATTCAAACAAATGTTGAGAACTAGCATCTTGTCACGGGAATCGAACTTGGAACCCCAGATAGTGAATATTTATTATATTCTTACGTTGATTTACCTGTAATTTAATTATCTCTAAGTGTGATTTTGTATATATATCGTTTTAAATAGTTTATTAAGAATATTGATTTGTGGTGTCAATAATGTATATTCTATTAGATTAATTTTATTTGCATTTTGAATTAATTTTTTATATAATAGTGGGAGTTTATTTTATAGAATGTAACCTAATTAATTTTCAATCTTGTTCAATCGTTATAACTGTAGTTGATTAAATATATATTTTTATAAGATATATTTAATTTATTTATTCTTCAATAATTGAATGCAGGGAGGATTATAAACGGGGTGGGCGGGATCATAATATTAACCGTTTTATTTTATCCCTTTACTCAGCCAACCTATTTTCGCCATTTGTTGGAACTATGCTAGTAAATCGACTTTTTAGTAAATAGGCTGAATATTAATATTTCGCAACATCACTAAATACACACATTAAATTATTAGTCACTACTTATTATTGACGCTAATTAAGCGCCCATTGGTTGAGCTACCTCTTGATCTGTACTTAATATTGACGCTAATTTAGCACCCATTGGTTGAGTTACCTCTGTAGCTGTACTTAATATTGACGCTAATTCAGCACCCATTGGTTGAGTTACCTCTGTATCTGTACTTAATATTGACGCTAATTCAACACCCATTGGTTGAGTTACCTCTGTATCTGTACTTATTGGGAACGTTTGTTTTTGGAAGATTTGCCCAACATTCGGCTTAGTCAAAAGTCCTGGTTTTGATAACCGTGTCTAGGTGTCATATTTAAACATCTGTTTAAATTATTTCCTTTGGCTGGATACATCAGGCCTTTAATAATAATCCCTTGTACTAGACCAGAGTGTAGTATAAAAATAACTTGCCATTAATAACCTTACAAAGTTTTTATTATTTTGATATATTTTAAGAATGATATCTGGATGAAGTGTCTATCATTGGTTGTTGGTTTGGTTTTCTCAACGGTTTACTTACTCGCGGGCGGCTCCTTTCAGTCGAGTCTGCTGATGAAGTGTAACAACAGCGGCAAGAAAAAGCTCGCAGGTTCGCTACGGCTCTCTTCCAAAGCGCCGTCCTCTGCTGGTGAATTTATCGAGTCCTTAACAATGCATTCAGAGGCTGCTGACATGCGCACCAGGCCCATACAAGGCCTCTTCCAGTAATTTATGGCCGCCCGAGTTTCCAGTAAACAACTTTTGAACGGCTTTTGTGCGTGGCATGGAGAAGTGTGTGTGTTGGTTGGCAGCGTCATTGTTGGCGCGAGGGGGCGTTTTGCGGGGTGAAGTGGTGCAAGGCTGACATTTATATTGAAATCCAAATCATAACACATACACCACAGTTTTTCTCTCTCTCTCTCTCTCTCTCTCGCCATTTCAGTCGGTGTTCTTGGTGAAGGCTAAGTAAGGGTGCATACAGAATGAAAGCAGAGGCCTACTTACAGATTGCCGGTGCTGATTGACGCTCACATTTGGCATACCGCGTTAAGAACATGCTGTTACCGAAACGGGTAATCTAAATATTCAAAGACCATGTTCTAAACGCGGTATATCAGTACAATACCTACAAACCAACTCATCTAGATTAGTCTACCAAACTTCCCGATCACAAATAGTAAATATTTTAATCTGCATCGCCCGGAATCGTAATTCGGTTTTCAGGGATATCGCACCAACCGTTTAGTTTCATATTTAGGGCTTTGCTTTTTACTTATAACTATCTTTAATTTTGTAATATGTGTTTATCAAAATATGTTATTACGCTTATATAAACCTGGCCTTAAGATAACAATCACATGGTAGCTAAATTCGTAACCCCCAATATAGTCTTCAGGAACCTACAAGCCCGGGCGTATTCCTCTACTTTTCGTTGTCCTTGGGTTAGAAAGACTTATTCGCCGGCTCTGAATAGGGGGACTTATCTCGAACAGAGATTTGATGGTGAAGGGGGCGAGTGGGGGTTTAAGGCCACAACAGTGATGTAACCGGGTCTCTTGTGTTGAATGGGGCCGCAACAGTCGCTTGGATAGAGGGGTTATCTTATCTCTAGCCTTGCCGCGTCGCTGACCACCTGAATTATAACGGAACTTAAGAAAATCTTCCTCTTTGGCGGGGAAGAAGGATTGTTTTAACCCCTCTACTCCACACACGTCTTACTCATGGGTGGAAAAATGGGGGGGGGGATCCACGTGGCGGTTGAGGAAACTAATCAACGTTTCGGAAAGATAGCGTGCTTCGCGGACGCTTCGTGAAGTTTCCCCTTTACCCTCCCCCCCCAACACCCTTTTCATCCCCTTTTGGGTCCAGTGAGGAGTGTAACTGGTGTCCATGTCGGTGACTTGACTCACTTTTGTACTCATGCTCTAGCGTGTGGCGCACATATCTCTAGATTTTTATACCGCTCCATTTTTTTTAATCTTTCATGAGATCTAGGAGATTATTTGTTTCTTTTATTTTCATTTATAGTTACTACACGTAATTGTTGTCTGTTCCTTCTTTTTGAAGATTTCATCTCTTCTATCGGGACGGCCTGTAAATATCCAAGCTGTGTGCAGCAATTTGAATAAAGTTTTTATACAAAGAATACTAATAATGATCTTTATAGAGGAGGATTTATATACACACTTTTATTTTATAAAAATACAAAATTTGAAATCTAGAATAAACTTTAAAAAATTATGCAGATTTCTTAAAATACGTACGAAGTTATTCGAACCCGCCCGTTCTCGGTCTAATTGTCTTGCTAGATCTAGTTTTCCGGTGGCATTGGGGCTGGGGTTCAAATCCCGGCTATGTGTACTGAGGGTGGTTATTACTAAATAGTTTCTCACTTTCCTGCTTCCCCATTGCGCGTACATTTCCTCTGAAATTATATATTTTTTCATCCTTATCCCCCATTATTGTAATATATATGCTACTGTGAATATGTTTGTACAGTTGCCGGTGATTCTACAAAGCCATTGGTTCAGTTGGGGAATGTAAAAAAAAAAATATTTACTTTTTCACATAATCGCCGAACGTTTTACAAAATTACCATCAGCCACTGGTGAATGTTATTAAGTCACGCCAAGATTAGGTTTGGTTAGGTAGTTTTAGGTGAGTTTAGGCTATTTCATGTTAGTTTAGGTTAGATTGTATTTATCTTCTCTATTTTTCATATTCTTCATTTTCCCATAAAAATGACTTTTAGTGACTTTTTGGTCATATATCCGGAACTATTTTAAATGCAACATAACTTATCGTTGTAAAGTTATAGTAGTATCAAAACTGAACTTTTATTTGAAATTATATTTTTATACAATTAATAGTTCCCAAGCTATAACGAAAATATCATAGTATATTTTTAAAATATGGTCTGGGAAATATAAATTTTATTGTCATGTTCTTTGGTAGACACATTATGTTTATGCACTTTTGTAAAATGTGTTTATCTTGTTTCAATTATGTTTCTGCAACAATGTGTATTATGTATATTAGCAAAAATAAAGTAAATATTTCAAATTTTTAAGGTTAAGTAGCGAGAAAGTTTGTGTGGTACGCTGTACTATTTATTTCTCCAACCCCCCCCCTCCCCCCAACCTTNCCCCCCCCCCCAACCTTCTTTCATGTTCTCGGCGCATCAAACTACCGGGCTGGGTACCTTCTGACCAATTTTCGAACTTGTTACGCTTCAGCAGTCGTCGTGACTTGCATAACTATACACTTGTGCTCTCTCTCACACATACACATACACATACCCCGTGATGCAGGTCAACCGATAAATGGGTACGCCTGTTTTCAGCAGTCAGAGAAAACTGTTCATGCAGACTCTTTTTTATGATGCCTCATGCTGATTGTGAATTCTTCTTTCTCTTTTTATTTCTGTGTCTTCCTCTTTTAATCTCTCCTCCCTCCCCTAATCATCATTGAAAGACTTTTTTTTTCGTTTAAAATAAATTGTGAAACCTATCTGGGTAGAAATAATTTAATTGATGGCCGACTATCGTGTTCATGACCTGCGAGTTAAATCGTAAATAAAGTAGCCTCGTTTGTGAGGGAGAAATAATCAATTTTCGATTTAGTCGGTAAAACCCTATCTTTATTATGAATGTGTTTGTAAAGGATCCGTGTTGGAGTATTATTAGAAAATTGGGTTCCATTGTGTTGGTAATAGGGGGGATAGCATAGTAATAATTGATCTATACGTTTATATATTTATTTCAGATGTGGTTCAAGCTGCACACACACACACACACATTTGTAAAACTTTTTTTTTATTTGAGCACACATAAAATGTCAATATCTATCATAGTCTTGATATAAAAATAATAATATTACGATTATGATAAAGTCAAAACATAAATACAGCTATTTATGTGGAATAAAAAGTTTTGATGAAAATGTTTGTGGATTATTGGAAAAATTTGAGTTCAGATTTAATAAACACGAATCAAGTAAATGCGCATAATTTATACCACACACCATGACATTTCAAAACGTGGTGTATTAAACAGGACTATTAACTAAAATTTAATATATATATATATNTATATATATATATATATATATATATATATATATAATCTATATCTGTGTGTGTGTGTATTTTCAATTTTAGTTGATAGTCTTGTTTAATACACAAAGTTTCGAAATGTCATGGTGTGTGGTATAAATTATGCGCATTTACTTGATTCGTGTTTATTAAATCTGAACTCAAATTTTTCCAATAATTCACAAACATTTTCATCTAAACTCTTTATTCCACATAAATAAATGTATTTACGTTTTAACTTTATCATAATCGTGATATTATTATTTTTTATCTCAAGACTCTGATGGATATTGAAATTTTATGTGTGCTCAAATTTAAAAAATCATAATAATCAAGTTTTACAAATGTGTGCGTCTGCAGCGAGCTACAGCCGAAATGGTATGACGGATTTTGTTCATACTTTATATTTGTTTGGTATATGATTATTCTTAGTGGTAAAAATTGGGATTTTAGTTATAGCTCTAAAACTAAGTGTAGCTTACGAAAAACAAATGTTTAAACCATTGATATTTTTTGAAAATGGCCATAAGATTGTATACTTGTTTTTAGGAGTAAAATGTATTTAAATGTAGTCTACCTACAACATTTTTTAAAATGTTTCAAACAATATGTGGCTTGATAAATTGCGTACGATTGAAAATATGTATTCACAAATGTTATTATCATCTTCATCATCATCGTATCTTACGCTAATGTGTAATGGTAGGGTGATTGTGATATTAAATGGAGGACCTACAGCTTAACCGGGGATCCGAACCACGGTGAAGGCCTGGAATCCACACATTCACAAGTTGTGATTAATACACGTCTTGTCAGAGGTGAAGGAAGAGTTTGGCAATCAGATAAATCTGTGCCGGGACCGAGGATTGAACCCCGGACCTCCATCACAAAAGTCCGACACCTTACCCCTGGACCGCCAGGTAAACCTTCACTAATGTTACTAATCATGTTGGTTACCTGGCGGTCTAGGGGTAAGGTGTCGGACTTCTATGATGGAGGTCCGGGGTTCAATCCTCGGTCTCGGCATAGATATATCTGATTGCAAAACCCTTCCTTCACCTCTGACAAGACATCTTGTGAATGTGGGGAATGCCAGGCCTCCACCGTGGTTCGGATTCCACTTTAAACTGTAGGTCCTTCATTTCATCTCACAATCACCCTACATTACATATTAGCGTAAGTGCGTATAACCCTAACGGGTAGTAAGACGCGGTGCTAATAATAATAATAATATTAATAATAATACTAATCATGTTGCAATCTTTTCGTAACATTAATTTTTAAACGGTTTTTTTAAGAATGTTTACAACAGCCTTATTTTAACAATATTATTCAACATAACACAATCTAACTTTCAGACGTAGACGCATGTTAGGCTAGGTATTTTTTTAGGTTAATTCAGCTTGTAATTAATAGCACTAAAACAAATTGTTGATGAATATATAATCGGTTCTGTCCAGAAATGGGTTGTCTTCAAGAATAAAATACAATAACTTAATATAGGTTAGTTTTAACTTTATTAACTAACTTTAGCGATTTCAAGTTTTTTCGGATCTGTTGAGTGACTCCTCTTTAATTTCCCCAAATTTCAGATATATAGCTCAATGGGAAGTACATAAAATATTCTGAGAAGATATTCATAAAGTCCGTTCACCGTAGGAATGGTTTTCTGAAAGGCCTTTTCCCCTACCAGAAATCTATTATATAGGATATTGGTATGAAAAAAGACTTTTAATAGAGTAATTGCTACCGTGAGTGGAGTATACATATTCGTACATACACAATCAGGAATGTTTAAATATATTTTCCTGCTTTTTCCCCAAAGAAATTATGTTTTAAATATAAATAGGCTAAAAATTACATTAAATGTACACCAATTTTCTATCCTTATACATGTTAGAGAGTATATTTTCTCTCTAAATAATGTTTTTTTTAAATAGATCTTCTTTTGTTACAGGTGAGTCTGACGTTGTCGTCACATTCATAAGAATTGTAAGTACCTTATATAATCTTAACTTACCGTCAAGGAACCATATTTTTTCGTGGAAATCACTATGTCAACTTTAGACACATCTAAGTCTGTGTGTGTGTGTGTGTGTGTGAAAAACCTAATTTATCACAGCCGTGAGAGACTCGTAGTGTCTCAGAATCTTTGCCTCATCTCGTTTATTTAGCGGAGTGTGGCGCTTGCCCTTTTTCCCCTCGTGAATATTGCCGTCAATTTATATGGCCATCAATCAACTCCTGGCTGCAATATAGTAGTGAGTTAAAGTGCAGCCATAGTGACGGAGTATATAACTCCATCTCCGCGGCGGCTGTCAAAAAAGATGATGGTGAGGCCATCTTACACTAACTCTGTTTTCACACGTTCGCAGAACAGAAATGTGGTCACGTGACGAGCTCTAACCCATGCGCAAGATTTCCGCCTCATTGGCGCAATTTGTTCCCCTAAAGTTCATCTCGTCTCTATTTTGTCCGCTTTGCCTGAGATGTTCGGCAAAGGAGAATCAATCAAATCTCAGAAACAACCATCTCAAATCAGTGCGCATGCGCTTTGCAGCCAGAAGCTAGTAGACAGCTCTGTTGGTCGTTGTGAGGAGATTTGAAACAACGCGTTAATGTAAAGCTTGTGTATCAGTGTATTGGATTGTTTCACGACACAGCGTTATAATTGGAAAACAACCATCGGGAGAGTGATCTTAAATATATGTTTGTCAACTAGAAAATAAAATATTTTGATCAGATGCTTTAAGTTAGCGTTGCAATGCATCATGGGTAAACATGCAGCGTGTGAATTGCTGCACCACTGAGGAAGATTCTGCTTTCTATTTTCAATGAATGTGTGAATCAAGCCTTAGGCTCTCTACGGCAATCCTAATCTATGCGCACTTTTAAATTTACAATATTTTAGCGTCCGTTACTAACGACGGCTTACTACATTATTAGTGTTATTTTATAGACAGTGACATCTGCAGGTCACTAAACCCAACGTCTAAATACGTGAAACTAGATCCAGTAGCTTTGCTCTCTGTCAGATAATATTCTTTTCGTGAAAATTAAACTGTGCCTTTGCTTTGTCCAACATTTACTAATTCCTACTACTTTTTACTGAGAAAAAAGATTTGTTTTTAGTTTTAAGCTCTACCTCCTTTGGCCTAAAGATTAATTATTCATTGCCGGGGAAAATATATTGGTTAAACTTTTCACTAAGTAGTCAGTTATCGGTTTAAGGTCTGATTGCTGTTTATGGCTAAGAATTTATCTATGTTGGGTCGTTAGTAGACACACATAACACGTTTGAATTAAAGCGTACTAAGAATAAATAGTAAAATGACATGAATTAACATGATGAAGAACGTAAATATTAAGGGCTTGTGACATCAAATGTCTAGAGAGAATATTAAGAACATTTTTTTTTTTAGCGGTTGGTATTACTGACCAGGAGAGACATGACATCCAGTTCGATTGCCTGTATGTGTAGACTATTAGCCGCTCTGGTGGCACAGAGCGTTGATTATTAGCTGCTTTGGTGGTACAGAGCGTTTCCCAAGATACAATTATGGAGGTTGTCTACACGTCGTACAAGCAATGAGATGATGTAGTTTTTTTTTAGTATGGACTAAAACCTAACTTAAGCCTAATTTACTAACCCCTGGTGACTGTCGGGATAGTTCCTTTTAAGATAAAAATACCCAACGCACCAGCCGGGTATTGAACCGGGACTCCTAGGTTCGTAGCCAGGTGCACTGACCACTACACCAATATGCAGGAGGAAGGTCGAAGGAGCGTTGAAAATGGCCCTCTAACCTGACGAGTATATAATGTTTCTTATCTCAGGTCTAGTGTAAGAAGGTCTCGATTCTAAAACGCCGTGCTCCTGACGTACCAAATTAACCCTTTTCCTCCCTCTTTATACCTTTTGCCCCTGTTACGGAGGTACGTTATATTAAAAGAGGCGCGGTCCCTTGACTGTCTCATTATGCAAACACAAAGTTTTTTTTTTCATTTTTAATTTTAGTCTTGAGGCAGTGAAGTTCGCCGCCCGCGCGCCGCCGCACATCCATTCATCTGCGTTAGTCGCTGTGTAATAGTCCCATCTACTGCCCTCTTTGCCCCGCCCCCTCCTAGAAAACTTGAATTTTGAGAATTGAGCTATCACTCTGAGGTGGATTATGCTCATCGCTTTATGAATACATTTGTGGTTATGAGGGAATAAAGTGAATAATAAGTCATCCCTTCCTTCTAGAAGAATACGAGTAAAATAAATTACTTCACTCTTTTGACGGAGGCCTACTCTTCCAATATGGATTTTCATTTCAGAGGCTTGATCTCCCAATATGGACTTTCATTTCAGAGGCTTGATCTCCCAATATGGACTTTCATTTCAGAG
>CABFOW010002748.1:21671-47222 GCA_902141385.1 Timema californicum | reverse complement strand
ATATATATATATATATATATATATATATATACCTATATAAAGAGAGAGGTAGATTTAAGATCACAATGCCACCTCAAGCAAATATTTATACATTTCCTAGAGCTAGCAATATGATTTTAATTCTACCTCTAGTTTACTGATGACTGACTTGAAAATTTAGAAAATGGTTATAACAATTTAATTTTAAATGTATATCTAGGGAGGGTTTGAAATGACACTGTATAACTACTTATTTTTTAAAGACAAATTAATTCTGCTCTTTATATTTTTGAGCATTTTGTTGAAAAATATAGTAGCCTATATACCACAAGGTAGGCTACGTACGGTTGTAAAAAAAAAATATATATATATATATATATATATTAATCGAAATGTATTAGGAAGATAAACTATTGAAGCTGTTTAACTATTACTGCTGCAATATATATACAAAAAATCAATCTCTTTCATACTTATTTATTTAACTGAGGAAATTAGACAACCTATTATTATATTAAAAACTATTGGGTATTACTGATATTGTGATTTGTGTTTCGAATCTCCTATATGATATATATATAACATTTTGTGTATATATAGTATGATTTTGCCAGTTAAATAAGTAGGAATGGGATTGCAAGAAAAATAAAAAGATACTAAAGATTGCAGTAGTACTAGTTAAAATAGCTTCAATAGTTTATCCTTCTAATATAGTTCGATTAGTTTATTATTAGAAGAGTTAATGTTATTAAAATATTGAGGTTCACGATCTCATGTTTAATCAAGATATAATTTGTTCAAAGTTTAGGGCTATACGCTGTCTCATTTGATGTTCTCCTAGGATTCTATTTGAAGATGTTTTCAATTAGTTGATAGTTCTAGCTGTATTACTCTCAACACCGCCTCCTGAAAGAGATAGTGATAGTAAAAGTGTACGTCAGAGTGCGACGAACTGCCCCCGGGTCGCCAGGAGGGTGAGGGATGTTTAGTGTGTCCCAAAGTGGAGCCACTTAACTTAATTAGTCCGGTTCTAGTCTCGTTTCCCTCTCCTCTTCAGACTTGGGGAAAGGTAGACACATCCTAACTGCCGCCCCGTCATGGACCAACAGTGAAGGGGAACACATCAATGAGACGCCTTAACCCAGCTTCGGGGACCGCTGCTCTCGTGTTGGACTAGATTACCGATGACTGGGTGAATCGAGATTCGAATCCCGGTCGGGTGTACTGAGGATGGTTTTTCTGAAATGGTTTACCACTCTCCTTCAACGCAAATGCGGGTAAACTTCCTCTAGATATGACATTCCTAACCCCTAAACCCTTTAGCTTGGTATACACACGGTAGGTTTACTAACTAAACTTTGACTATATTTGTGGTGTTATCACTTTCACGACCAATATGTACACATCATCTCACCTTAAAAAACATCAGCCTTACTTTTTATTATTATTATTATTATTATTATTATTATTATTAGCACCACTTCTTATTATACGTTCGGGTTGTACGTACTTACGTTAATGTGTAATGGTAGGTTGATTGTGAGATAAAATGGAGAACCTACAGTTTAACGTGGGATCCGAACCACGGTGGAGGCCTGGCATTCCACAGATTCACAAGTTGTCTTGTCAGGGGTGAAGGAAGGATTTTGTAATCAGATAAATCTGTGCCGGGATCGAGGATTGAACCCCAGACCCGAGCACAGAAGTTTGATACCTTCCCCCAAGACCACCAGGTCACCCCCTTACCTTTTGATTACACTATTACTTTATTTAATAAGCTATAGTAGAACCAAACAAAGTAATATCACCACACTACCTTTTAGAACAAATGAAGTGTTATATCATCTTTAAAGACTTACATATCGTGATGAATGCTTTGAGTGTCCCTGGCACATGCCGCCATATGTTTGTAGTGTGAAGGGAATTGTCAACATCAACAAAAAACGTATTTTTAGAGACCTTGATTTCCTGTGATCCTCCTCGGGTAATTGTTTGGAAATTGATTACTTCTAGAACCCGGCTGGGCAACAGGTCTATCTCACACAGCAATTTTCAGTCGATCGCGTTAGAAAACTGTATCTTCACTAAAATCCAAGCTTACCTTGCATTATTCTGCCATGGTACAGCTTATAAGATAGGACCATAGGTTAATCAGTCAAGGAAAGACTGCTACCTTTCAAGGTAAACGAAGTGTACATTTTATTTACTCTATGTATTTTATATAGAGGCAGGGACGTATTAAGGAATAAATACAGGGTTTATAGAAACAAAAAATAATTAACAGTAGAGTGGAGAAACGAAGGGTGATCTTGGAACCTCTGATAAATGTAAAGGTTGATCTAGATGCAAAAAGGTTGCTGAACCCTGTCCTAAAAACTATTTGGAATGGTCAACTTCCGGCAATTAAAAAATAATTGATTACCTTAGAAGTTATTTTGTGTTTGATGCAAGGCCATCTTTCAGCTCCTTATTTGAGGATAATCAAAGGATATGGAAATCTATAGGGGGCAAATTTATTCCCGGGTTCCACCAACATTGCCACCGTTAACATTTTCCAACCTTGGGCATCCTTGCCTGCGACATGCCATGCCAACCTTGGGCATCCTTGCCGCGATATGCTACTTGTCACCATTCCAACCTTGGGCATCCTTGCCGCGATATGCTACTTGTCACCATTCCAACCTTGGGCATTCTTGCCGCGACATGCCATACCATTGGCGACTTTTTCTAACATTCATTTGCTAGGTGCGCTTGAATGATCATAGAAATATAATAACTTTTCTTATTAATAATTTGTATTATTTGATAAGTTTTATTGCCAGAGTTTATAATTCATCTATTAAAGTATAGGCTATGGAGATGGATGGATGAACCTTAGTAAAATAAAAAATAGCCCCAAGTAAAAATGATTTATTCTGGTCAGGATCGTGTCTTGTTTCATTTAATCCATGCCGTGAGGGTGACTGCTGCTAGACTCTCAAAACTTGGGCGTCGTGGCTCAAACGAGAGGGCGCTTTAGCTACCTCACCCCTCTCCCAAGATCTCGTTACGTCATCTAGTGGCCATTAACTTGTGCAGCTGTGGCCTTAACCTAGCGCGGCCCTAACGTAACACATCGATCGCATTATATTCTAATAATAACAACACCTTTAAAGTTTTAGCACACACTTAAAATTATAGGGACATTGTTTCCCGATGGGAGAGGGCCATTAGCCAAGAGGGTTGTGAGTATCCTGGTCGTAAAAGGGGCGGGGCATGTGGTGCGGTTTGTCACTTCCGGTGCTTGCGTGTGTGCGCGTGAGTGGTGCATGGGTATCTTCACACGTGTGACGTAAATTTCCTTATTTTCTTATACTACCATGCACTTTTGATGTCTTAAGTCATTGGGGTGGATTGGTTGAACAATCATTGTTAATATTTTTAGGTTTTCAAAACTCTTAAAAAAATACATTCCTTTTTTTAACTGTTTTTACAGTGACTTAAGATATAATTCATAACCCTTTGGGGCCTCAAACTCTCTTCTCGCGAATAATTTATTGGTGGCATTGTTTTTAACATATTTAATAGCATCATTTCATGTAAATCGTCCCCTGAACATTTGGGATTTTTTTTAACCCTCGTACCTCTCAACACTCTAAAATATATTCTTTAATTAGCTTCTCGTATAAACCCAGACCTCTTGGCCGTTGTATAAGCAGCGCTAACTCTAGATTTGCTGAATTTAATTTTTATCAAGAAAAATCAAAATTAAGGAATACCCTTATCACTATTTTAAGCACGTTCAGTTTATAAAATCGCCCCTTTATCCCCCTCCCCAAATTTGGCTATGCAATACTTGGACAATCCCAAATCTCGCCCTGTTCTTTTTTAAGCTGCAACTAATCTAATCTGTGTATAAATCTGTTCATTTTATAGAGGCATTATTTTTTATGATAAGTTTTAACTAATAAGCTTAAGGGTGCCGCAGGGTGTACATATAGTAAAGGTGAGTGGGAAAGGGGAGGTAATAAAGAGCTAGGTTTCCTGGTTCGAATATCGGCTGAGTACAACGGGGATGAAATTCACATGTGGTGTCCCCCTCTTCTCTTGATACTAATTTTGGTTAATTAATTTAAAACTCAGCTCGTCTGGTGTCCTTAAATGTCCTTAAATTTCCATAATTGACCATAAAATGTGCACCACTAAAAACATTAACCTTTACTGTTCTCAATTAGATAATACGATTTATCTTTTGAGTTTCTTTGTACGCTATCTCTTCCGATCTATTTTGATTTTAAAAATATTACTATTTTATTATTTAGCATCGCGTCTTACTACCCGCTCGGGTTATACGCTTAAGTACTAATTACGCTAATGGGTTAGGAAATGGGAAGGTTGAATTTAGAGGAAGTGAACCCGCATTTGCGTGGAGGGAGAGTGGAAAACCGTTTAGGACCCCCCCAGTTCACCCGACCGAGATTCGAACCTCGATCTCGCCGACCTCGGTAGTCTAGCTCAACACGACTGGCGCGTTAGCCAACTACGCCACCGATGCGGGTAATATTGCTATTCATAGAGAGGTAAAAATTATTAAAAACATACTTTCAGCGCAAAACGTACACAATCTATTAAATCTTGGCCAATTTTAAGCAAGTGTTCCGCCCTTTCTAATTTAGTCTACTAAGTAATCACCGTCACAAGTACTTTTTATCTTGGATTCGATACGTTTCTTCTGAAGAGAATGTTAAGAGTGGGAAAACGCAATAGCTTCAAATAAAAAATAAGTCACACTTAAACACGTTCAAATTAAGAAAAATATTTTTACACTTTAACTAACAAAAAGTTCTTTGAGTAATTTTTTGGAAAAATATTTATTCTAATTTCTAGGAAAATCTTATAAACATTTTTTCAAAGGCCAATATTTGCGTGATTTTTTTCTTTTACTCTATGACTATGATAATAGTGAATTAAAATTACATTCCTAATATTTTTCATATTCTGATCATATCATATCACAACACACAATGATAAAAAAATAATAATGAAAACATATTAAGGCCTTTTAACACCTGAGGACCACTTTTACTCGAACTGATAAAAATAGTGGGACGCAATTTCCCTTCACAGCTTCTACCCCTACCCCTTACCCTAATTTTACTAATAGGCATAAACGTTCTAGTGAAAAATGATGTTTAAAAAACTTACTAATGAGACATAATAAAAACTTTCAGAGATTATCTTTAATTAGTTCTAGTAGATTACTTATTGAATAAAAAAAAGTCGTGCCTCAAAAAACTTTTTTGCGTAACAGAATCAATGGCTATTAGATTCTAAAATTGAAATTATAATTTGTAAAGAAACATTTTAAAAATCAAACACACAAATACATTGAATTATGTACTTGAAAAAACGAACATGTTTACAAAAGAGAACACTTAAATAGGCTGCTATTAACTGCTCACTTACAGTAGATCTAGTGAAAGGCTTGACATTTAGTTTTTTTTATTAGTCTGTCTATGTTGGGTTCAATGTTGGATACAGCGATTAGCATGCTTCCCTAAGAACGCTCATCAGCCAGACGTGAATGACCTTTTGATTTAATCTGTTACTTAAGTAGGTGCTCCCGACTAATGTTTCCGTTTTTATAGTGTGAGTGTTCCATGCTTCCATTTCTGTAGGCAAGTATTAAAAAAAAAGTCAAATAGAAAGTCTTCTGAAAATGTTGCCTTCATTTCGGATTTACATCGAAGATCGATAATTAGCTCTATCTGAAAATCGGGTGATTTATAACTCTCCAAGCGTATAACCCGAACGGTTAGTAAGACGCGGTGCTAAATAATATTAATAATATAACCCTAAAAAAATTGATCTAATGGATGGATTCCCGAAGAAAATTTTAATTTAGCTCACCTTCTTGCGGGCCTCACAAAGTGAGTCTGCTCGGCAGGTACCTGTAAGCTCCACATTTAGATAAAGAAAGAACAAAGAAGGGTAGCCAACCGTCACAAAACTAAACTGCCTCAGAATGAGTGTTTATACGATAACTACAACATTAACATCAACTGTATAACTACAAAGATATCTTGTATTTAACTACGGTACATGTTATATTTCACAGATGTAGACATGGGAGTGGTTAAAGTTCAATATCGTCTAAGTATTGATCTTAGAACTAATATAAAAATGCATTCATAAATATAAATAAATTATACATTAAATAATGGGGAGAAACGCACGATATATTATAATTTCACTAATAAAATAAATAAATCCATGCATACTTTTTGCTCTCCCATTTAAAATACATTCATATAGAAAAATATTAGTGAAAATGATTCATTAACTATTTTTATATGGGCTTAAAATTCAATAAAAATTACTAAAGATGGCCAGATATATTACTGAAGTATGCAAGCTCTTACAATGTTGAATAATTCAATAATTTTCTTGGTAAAAATGTTTGCTTGGATCCATGCGATAATAGGTAGGCATAGCTTTAAGAAAAAAATATCTTTACTTGACAAATTTAACATTTATGTCAATAAAGAAATCGTTAATTTGCTCGACATTCTAAATCCATTCGTTGAGCGATCTATTTGACATTCGTGAATTCTCAATTTGCTCGCATATTCGATGACGAAAACACAAGTAGTGTGTACAGAAGCTACACTTCCTCGCATCTACACTTTCGACCAATAAGCTTCCCAGCACGTAGTTCATCCGTTTGCTCAAGACACACACACATATATTCTTACACTCGCGCAAATACAGCGCTTGCTTTCCCATTACGTTCTAGTTGCTATCCTGTTCTGCGTGTAAACATTTCGACGCGGAGAGTTGCACGCGTTTGTTTCCTCTTGGAAATTTGATGGGAGCTAATGTTTAGGCTACTCTTGGAGTCTGTGGAGTTTGAACGGACGCGCGCTCACTGGATGGGGAGGGAGGTGCCGTCTCCCAAATAAGGTATCCGTCACGACGCTTGCGTTGGTGGTATGACCTGCTTTTTCCTCGAGGATGCACCCTCGGTGGTAAAGTTGATTCCGAATTAATGGAATCGATTCTATTACGGTCGAAATACGTTTTGTGTTAACTTGAATCTTATCCTAAAGTGGTTTGTTGCTATTTAATAAGACTCAATACACGCTTTGGTGGCCACATAGTCTAAGGCGCTACTCTCACAGACTAGATTGCCGGTGATTGGAAGATGGAGGTTCAAATCTCAGTCGTGTGTACTGAGGGCAGTTTTTCCAAAACTGTTTTTCCCTCTTCCTCCACATAAATGCGGGTACACTTCCTATAAATATAGCTTCTCTAATCTCTAAAACTACATAAGCGTATAACCTGAACGGGTAGTAATATATGGTGCTAAAAAAAGGGGGGGGGGCTCAAAACCCCTCATTTGTGGTTTCATGGTCTAACGCGTCATTCATACAATAGACTGGACTGCCAATGACAAGAGATCGGGTTTCAAAACCGGGTCGGGTGAACTATAATTAATATGTAAGTATGCGACTAACTCGAATGGGTGGCGAGACGCGGTGGAAAGAAAACTTAAGTTTCTTTCTTTTATATAACTGCTATACAATCTTTGAGAACAGTTGATAAGTCTTTGAGGTCAAAATAATCATTAATAAAGTTAGCGTCTTTTTTATTATTGAGAAACCATTTATTAAAGATTTGTTAATAGTATTTTTATTATTCATTGCGACTTTAGTTAGGTTGTTTAATTGTTTTTTAAAATCTTTCTTTTATCTCCAGAAACAATTTCACATTTATAAACAAGGTCAGTCATTGAGCCATTCGATCTACCCAAGCGAAGAAAAGGAATAAATAAGGAATAATAGAGAACACTAAAATGTTTTTTTTTCTAATACTGTAAGATTACGTTTGAATATTCTCTTATAACTAGTTATATTTTTTCTAAACAGTATGTTTACATGTACTTAACACGGATGATGCGCATAGCTCCAAAAACTGAATTCTTTCTACGAACTTTTCATATTAATATTATCTTTAAATATGTTTAAAATGCAATTTTGACCCTACTGAGATAAGAATCAGCAGCTCTTATTAAGGAGCATTTATAGTATTAATGTGATGTTCTTTCCTTCACTTCATTGAGTTGCTACAGTCACGTTGTAATTTTTTTTCTAACAGATAGAAATTCAGTTAAATGAACTAGGGTATATCTTCTTTATAGTATTGAGGAATTTCTTGTCATTTTAATCTGGTCGCTTCGCTTGGAATCTTTTTATAACATAATGTCGATATTTAATTTACGCTTAAAAGTTTGTAAACTTTATTTATTGATATATGACATATAACTATACAACAATTGTTAATTTAAATAAATTTGATAGGTTTAATATTGTAAAAATATTATTTGTAATCATATGATGCAACTTAAGTTTGACAAGTATAAATCTACTACTTTTATAGCTCATTTTTAAAATGTATACAATTTAAATAACAAGTAAATTTACAAATCATTCCGCACTTGTGGAAGTTTATTTGCTTTATATTATGATGAATAATTATTTTTATTAATTCTAATTTTATACAAGGCCCATATATATATATAATAATCTGCCGCTAACAGTATGCATTTCCGCTATTTTTAAAAATAAAGTTCTGTATATTATTTTGATTGCTTGGTGATTTAATCATATATATACTGAATTTATCACACCTACATTAAAACATACACACTCACTCTTGCTTTCTAAACGTACAAAATTGTTTTCTCTTTTTCACTTTTTTCCCCCTTCATTCATTTAATCTTTCTCTTTATCTTGTATCATGGTTTCGTTTATTTTATGTCGATCTGTTTTTATTTACCCACCTATATATCACTCTCTCTCTCTATTACATCCTTCCTTTCTCTAAACACATACGTATGTTCACGTATTCCAAGCGCGTACTTCTGGTATGTGTGCGTTTGTATGTGTGGATTGAAAAATCGAGAAAATTTCTTCCCCGTCCTAGATATCTATCTCTCTCTTTCTCCGACCCCCCTTACGACTCCTCTGCTGCTATAGTCAAGTCTTACTGGCACCTCTGCGCCAGGGAATTGGTTCAGTGCATGTTTCCTCATCCATTCACCCTCCTTCTCTCTTCTCTCTTCTCTCCACCATATTTTATCTGTCTTTGTCCTGTCTGCTTCAGTCACTCCTCACTTTCATTACGTCTTCGACTTCACTCGCCAGCTTATCCATCTTACGTCGATTCCCAACCAATACTCTCGTGTTTTTTTTATTTATCTGAAGTCTTTTTATTTTATTTCTCTTGACTTCGAGACCTAAGAGTAGTATGTATCTTCGGCTTTTTCTCTTTTGCCAATCTTTATTGAGTTCGCCCAACTCTTCCTTAAATTGATGCTTTTGATGTTTTCGTTATTTCTACCAAAGACATTTATAATCATTTATGCTAATCGGTTTTTATAAACAAAAATACTCAGAATGTTCTAAACATACCTTTTCAAACTTCGTTTGTGACCTTTTAAATTTAACTTTAATTTTACTGTTTATTATTTAACAATCGTGGTGAAAATCTAGTTTTCATACTAGCCCTTATAATGGAAATTTAATAATAGTCATTTATGATTTTAAAAAATTGTTAGAAAAAGGGAACTCTAAAATGATTATATACAATATAGTATCAGAGGTCAAATGCACCGAATAGAAATAAATCTTGTCAGTTTCTTTAGCACCGCGTCTTACTACCCGTTCGGGTTATACGCTTGTGCACTAATTACGCTAATGGTTTTTAAGTATAAGGAATGTTAACTTTATAGGAATTGGGCCCGCCTTTGCGTGCAGGGAGCGGGTAAAACATTTTTTTAAACACCTCATTACACCCAACCGAGATTCGAGCCTTGTTCTCCTCGTCATTGGCAGTCTAGTCTACTGCCTTAGACCATGTGACCACCGAAGCGGGTGTCAGTCCAATTGAATACACTAAAACTGGTTTAATAAATCTAATCATCCCATTATGTTTTATGCATACAAAATATGTCTAACTGAATTAAACTGTTTTTTATGTTCGATGGGGTGACCTGGTGGTCTAGGGGGATGTGGGGGGGGTAAGGTGTTGGACTTCTGTGCTAGAGGTCCGGGGTTCAATCCTTGGTCCCGGCACATATTTGTCTGATTACCAAACCCTTCCTTCACCTCTGACAAGACATGTATTAATCACAACTTGTGAATGTGTGAGGAATTTCAGGCCTCCACCGTGGTTCGGATCCCACGTTAAACTGTAGGTCCTCCATTTAATTCTCACAATTACCCTATCATTACACATTAGCGTAAGTATAATACGAACAGGTAGTAAGACGCGGTGCTAATAATAATAATAATCTAGTCTATGGATAAACAGTATTCTTCCTAGTGTGGATGTTTTTATCTTTAGCCGGGACTAAGCTGGGAAATGTATCGTCATGTATGGTGACAGGGCGAGCGTGGGAAAAGAACGAGAGAAGGGTGGGAATACACCGGCTAGGGGGTAAAACACACAGGTGAGGGAAGGGAAGGAGGATCGCAGTTTCAGGAAACGGGCTGTTTTAAAGCTCTACCCTTCCCCCTTCCCCAAAACAAACGAGCAAAAGTAAGACTTTGAATCTTTGCCCTCTTTCCAACCAACCCGCGACGGGAAAGATCGTGATAGGAGGGGGTCGTCGTACAAAGAATAAAAAACAACATAATATATTAGTTTACGTGTAGCATGGCCTATAAATAAAACAACAAACACTGTCGCGAAAATATTTTAAGGTTTAACTGGTAAATAGAAAATATATATTTATAGGTCAGGCTTGAAACAGCGTTATAAAATTCAGGCGATAACCTCGGGGATTATAATTAAAATGTTAGTAGTTTCACAACAACAAAAAAGGAGCAAAGCTAGTTTTACAAGAATCTTTACAATTATAATTAATTAGATTGGAAGAATGATGTTGGTCTCTGCACTTACGCGCAGTTACATGCGGCTTATTTTGAAAATGTATCCTAATTAACTAAAACAAGTTAATATACATAGTGATTATCGTGGTCCCGTGCAAGTAGGGTGTAATTCAGTAATCTTCTTACACTCCCACCGCGGAAATGCGGGTACATTTCCACCAAATTATATCTTCATCCCTACCCCATTATCTACACTATTATTATAAAGAGGAAAGATTTGATTTTTTGTTTGTAATGGATAAATATAAATACTACTGGACCGATTTTAAAAATTCTTTCACCAATATAAAGCTACATTATCAGCGCGTAACATAGGCTATATTTTATTTTGAAAATTTAATTTATTCCTCTTAAAATGTCGATAGTCACTCATATTTTATGGTAGCGTCTATGATGATTCTTCAATATGTGGGTTGAAAATAATAATGNNNNGGAAGGGGGAAGGGTCTAGTCCTTAATAAGTTCTGACAGCCCGGATGGGTGGTGAATGAATTGTTTTCCTAACATAAGCCGTATATTAGTTTCTTTAGCTTCATTATTTCAAAAATTACATCACATACAATGATCATACATATATAAACTTTGTTCGTGAACTCTTGTTTGTATTAAAGTATATTTTATATGTTTTATTGTTATTTTTTAATTTTAGGTCATATTTCTTGTTTTGCATAATTCTTCAGACATTTTTAGTCATATAAGGTATTCATGTTGAATAAGTATATTTGTAAATATTAACTATCGATATTTTATAAATGCAGTAATTTTTTCAACACAAAAGTTGTCTTAATGAGTAGATAATGTAATCCATGAACTTTGTATCCTCTTGGTTGTTTGGTTGTAAAATACACATTCCTGGTGAGACTGCAAATAAACTGTGGAGGGTTGCGTTGAGAGGGGGTAGCTATTACTTCTGAATAGGATATTTGTAAATCATTACTATATTTAGCAGAATGAAAGTGTCTAGCTTTTAAAAGATTTTCATTGCATGCATATTTTTTAGTTTAGTAAAGTGCGCGTTTTATTTGGTCGTGTGCATTTATTAAGAGCCTTTGTTCATATTTTTAGGTCATTTTTTGAAGTTTTGAGTTAATTTTATTATATTTTTATGTCTTTCTTTAGATAATTTTTTAAATGATTTTTAAGACATCAAAATCCGGGCTCTACACAAAAGCCGCCGTTTTGTTGACATACTTTTTCACTAAGAAACTAAAATTGGTTTATTTGAACATCATATATTATCTTATTTAATAGGTAGGTTTTGTTTGGTTCTTAAATATTAGTTTTGGTACTATTTATAAATGACCCTATTTTCCTAACTAAGAGAACGGGACTAATGTTAGTTTTCAGGAAAACGGTTTGTTTCCTTTGAAGTATTTCGGGATTTATTCTCGTTATAACGAGAAAAAGTAAGGATTGGAACCTCTCGCCTAATCATGATGGTAATGGTTTAATTTAATTATGACTGCCCCACAACCCTGTAAATATACCTATGCTCGGAGTAAATGACTATGAAAGATATAATGTTTGTAGTAAACTGTTTTTCCGCATTATGGTTGGAAAATATGCTCACATAATATTGTATGATGCTAATAGACAACAATTAATAGGCCCTACATTTCATATAGTTTTGTGAAAAATAATTTTTTGTTCTTTGAAAGAACAACACGAAAAAAAAACTAAATTTCATACTAATCATAAATATGTATGCAATTTTTAATTTATGGAAATAACTAAATATCTCTCAGGATAAAATGACTTCAGAGGGTTGTAATATAAGCCCATTATATTTATTTAAATACATTTTTCATGCGCTTAAAAAATATATTTTAGGGAACAGCTCTTGCCTGTTTTATTTAGTTATGCGAAAAATGTTATTTCCTCCATCTTTTGTTAGCGCACAGCGAGGGAACTGCCTTTTTAATTATCATTCCAACTGTTTGACCAAAGGCTTGTCTGTATTGCATGGTAATTTGATGTCTAGTATTTTTTCGGCGTCAACGTTTATGAAATTGTGCCCGTTGCTTCAACAAACATTGAACGTTTTAAAAATGGCCACCGATTCCATCCATTCCTGTCTTGATACATCGCACGTTAACTTAGTTATTCATAAAAAAATATAAAAAATGTCAACCGAGGTGTCGACCGTAATATTCTCTTTGACACCGCTTCGCGCATGGGATTAAAACACAACCCGTAATAACTGAATGGGGGGAGGGGGATGGTGTCATAGCTCGCATCTTTGTTGTTGTGCGTGGTTATATAACTTTTAAGTAAATATTAGAACGAGCCTGGGCACCGTGACGGTACGGAATAGGTGCGAAGTAACCAGCCGACGCCCCCTCCCCCCCTTCGGTGCTCCCGGAGCAATAACGCGACGTAGAGAGAGGGAGAGAGATGGAAGAATGCGATAATGAAACTCGTTAAAAAAAAGTGGAGCATCACAAAGCAGCAGGACTATAGCGCCGGGTTAAACCGCAACCAGGCGAGAGCCCCGCCAGGGAGAAAGGAGGACATGACGCGCCGCGCCGGGACGCCCGTCGACCCACCCCCTCCTCTCCCTCACCCCTTCCTTTTACACTGCAACAAACATGGCGGCTCACACACATACACACACGCTTCATTCTGACCATCGGGCCGTGGACTTGCAATTTTGACTCCGGCAACAACGAAATAGTAATCATTATTTTAACATTCTGTTTATGAACAAAATCTCATATCATCACACGACTTTCTCTCAGGATAAAATGACTTCAGAGGGTTGTAATATAAGCCCATTATATTTATTTAAATACATTTTTCATGCGCTTAAAAAATATATTTTAGGGAACAGCTCTTGCCTGTTTTATTTAGTTATGCGAAAAATGTTATTTCCTCCATCTTTTGTTAGCGCACAGCGAGGGAACTGCCTTTTTAATTATCATTCCAACTGTTTGACCAAAGGCTTGTCTGTATTGCATGGTAATTTGATGTCTAGTATTTTTTCGGCGTCAACGTTTATGAAATTGTGCCCGTTGCTTCAACAAACATTGAACGTTTTAAAAATGGCCACCGATTCCATCCATTCCTGTCTTGATACATCGCACGTTAACTTAGTTATTCATAAAAAAATATAAAAAATGTCAACCGAGGTGTCGACCGTAATATTCTCTTTGACACCGCTTCGCGCATGGGATTAAAACACAACCCGTAATAACTGAATGGGGGGAGGGGGATGGTGTCATAGCTCGCATCTTTGTTGTTGTGCGTGGTTATATAACTTTTAAGTAAATATTAGAACGAGCCTGGGCACCGTGACGGTACGGAATAGGTGCGAAGTAACCAGCCGACGCCCCCTCCCCCCCTTCGGTGCTCCCGGAGCAATAACGCGACGTAGAGAGAGGGAGAGAGATGGAAGAATGCGATAATGAAACTCGTTAAAAAAAAGTGGAGCATCACAAAGCAGCAGGACTATAGCGCCGGGTTAAACCGCAACCAGGCGAGAGCCCCGCCAGGGAGAAAGGAGGACATGACGCGCCGCGCCGGGACGCCCGTCGACCCACCCCCTCCTCTCCCTCACCCCTTCCTTTTACACTGCAACAAACATGGCGGCTCACACACATACACACACGCTTCATTCTGACCATCGGGCCGTGGACTTGCAATTTTGACTCCGGCAACAACGAAATAGTAATCATTATTTTAACATTCTGTTTATGAACAAAATCTCATATCATCACACGACTTCAAAACTAACTGAAGATCTTCAGTGACGGCTGAAATGTGTAAGGCGTTTGAATCTCAATGCACATGGCTACCTTTCACGGGAAAGTTGAGATTCATATCCCGGCTGAGGTTTATTTTCCAGTTGTGATTTTTTTTTATTGTGGTTTTACCAAACTCTCCACTCTTATCTGGGTGAAATTATTCTAATTACCTTCTTACCGTGGATAGTAAACTCAACAGATAATACTCCTAAATTTAGTTCACTATGTATAAAATAATCACTGTTTCCTATTATTGTCCATTCATGTACTGAACACGCACAAAGCTGATCAAACCTGGGTGTTTTAGGAAACTATTAGAGTTTTACAATATTGCACAGAGGCATGCTGCTGCTACGTATTAATCCCCCACCCCCACCCCCTTAAAAAGATGGAAGTGGGAATATTTCGCGCTAACGATCTCTGCCATTATCAATAATCATTTTTAATCGTTTCTGTCCCTCATTTGTATTTTCGCTTAGTATTATTTTAGAATAATAGAATGGTTTTCCTTATTTTCCCGTGCTCTGCATCTCCCTACACTTGTGGGCTATTCGTGTGTATACACTAATGGGAGAATAATGAGGAGGGTAGAATTTAGAGTGAGTGTACTCGCATTCATGTGGAGGGAGAGAGAGGAGACTAGTTAAGGGGAAAATGTTGTATACATTTCAGCTAACTGAGATTCGACCTACTGGATGCCTTTATTTGTTGGACAACTATTGTGAGTTATTCCATTATTATGATTAGGCCTATTATTTTTATTAGATTAAACATTGATGTAGATTTATAATTTCAGAAATCATGTAGTGAATATCATTATTATTAATATAATAATCACTACATGCTTTCTTAAATTATGAATCTACATCAATG
The DNA here is from genome assembly GCA_902141385.1 of Timema californicum. NCBI lineage: Eukaryota > Metazoa > Arthropoda > Insecta > Phasmatodea > Timematidae > Timema > Timema californicum. The sequence goes on along the minus strand of CABFOW010002748.1, from coordinate 31,693 downwards.
TTTAATCTTATTTTATGTTGAATGTTACTGGGTGGGGCTTGAATTAAAATATATTTTACTGCCTAGCCAGTTTCATTCTTTCTATTAATTATTTAATAAATATTTATAATTATGTTGGTTGAACTAGATAATTACCTATTATTTTTCAATGGCTCATTTATGTTTTGCTTTATGTTAAATAACCGTAAGGTTTAAACCAAAATTTGTTTGTTTTTTTATTTTTTTTCTCTCTTGAAACTTTATTACGCCTTATGACTCTCTCTCTCAGACATTTCCAAAGAAATTTATCAGGTATTTCTTTGGGCTTATTGGACGATATTTTTCACAGTAAATAATGGGTCGATCTTGGGAACCAAAGCTGTAATATATTGATTGTATATTTGACTAACGCGTGATTTTTATTACTTGCAGTTACGGTAAAATGCTGATTAAATACTTTTTTCAAAATCAAAGATAAAAATACTAATTATATGTGTGCGGCTGGAAAGTCACACCCTCCTTAAAGAAAGACTCCAGGCCTCACCCACCTTACAATTATTTCATCATTTTTTGACCAAAATTATGTGCAACTTAATCAGACGATACAAAAACTGGTCGTATGTGAAATAAATTTGATGCAAGAATTATTTCTTTTGTACAGTTGGTCAAAAAAAAGATAAAAAATACCCCCTCTCGCCCTGCAAGGTTTTATCACTCAAGAGCCTAAATCTGCCTATTATTGGGCCTTTTAGGCACTAGGGACTTACCTGTCTCCATTATCTCATTTTTATTTTTTTATTATTTAGTATTAATATTAACTAAAACATGCTATATAATGTGATAAAAAAAATTGGCACCGCGTGTTACTACCCCTTTGGGTTATAGGCCTACGCCTATGTACTAATTACTCTAATGGTTTTGGGATTAGGGAGGTTATATTAATAGTAAGTGTACCTGAATTCACGTGATAAGAGAGTGTAGAACAATTATGAAACAAACCAGCCTCAGTTCACACAACTGAGATTCGAACCTCGATCTCCTCGTCATTAGAAGTATAATCTACTGTGAGAGTGGCGCGTTAGACCACGCGGCTAACGAAACGGCTTTCAGTATTCCTCTGTTTAACTAACAAATTGGCTTTCAAAATCTATTTGCTAACATGTATGTTTATAATATGATTGTTTCAACATGTTTTTACAAACAAACAAAAATATTTTTAATTTTGAGATGGTTTCAAATTATTCTAACTTAACATTCGCATTACTTGAGACGTTATTTAATAAAGTTGTTTTTTTACATACAATACAATCATTATCTGTTCCGACGGTCGAATAGTGTAAAGGTGTCATTCTTGCAATATATTGGACTCCCTATGACGGGGAGATTGGGGTTCGAATCCATGTTGGACTTAAGTGTGGTTTTTTTTAGAAATGGTTTCACAATTTCCCTCCTTGCAAATTTGGATACACTTCTTATAAATTTAAACTTAATTATTTATATTATATTAGCATAATTAGTACATCAGCGTATATTAGCCTGAATTGGTAGTAAGACGTCTTAAAAAAAACAGAAACCATTATTTCAATACTAATATTGTGTGTGATATTTTCTTTACAAAACATTTGAGATTCTCGTTCTTTCATGAATGTCTATAAACCTAAATTTAAACTCTTCCAGTGTGCTTGTATGGAATTAAAACCCCGACCTTTCCTTCAACTATGTAGGCAAAGTGTAGATGCCAGTCTAACGCCTTAGACCGCTTGACCACCGTAATGGGTTAACGCCTCGTTTATTTTCTTCAATATAGTAATGCTTTATTCGACACAAATTGAATTCAAACCAACGTCCTTTAGAAATGGTTGTCCAACGTCCGAAGTCAAATGTTTAGATGCTCTTGACAAGGACCGGGCCCTCCGAATAGCACTTTACTCCTTCCCCTGCTTGAAGCGTCCGACGACGCACGCACATCACATTCCACCGTTGACATATCTCTCTACCACCGCACCCCTTTTAACTAATAGTATAAGACACTAGAAAGCGTTAGAATTTTTCCAACCGCCTCCTTTTCCCCCCACCCGTACGAACTTCCCAACTGCCACGAGCTTCGCCCCCCACCAAAAATTTTTTGGAGTGGACACAAACAAACGCACTCTCGTTGATTAAATAAAGAGTTGACACGAAGACGACAGTAGCCAATCCTAGGAAAGGGACGGAAAACAGAGGAGACGGATGCTGACACGTGCTGACACGGAAAATAATACTGTTGGAGGATGGCAAACAAAAAATATATTAAAAAAAATGTCTCGGTTATTTTACGGTAAATGATCACAGAGCTTCTAACGGTCTCTGTCGTTATCAAGTTGAACTTTGCACTCGAGTATGGCGGAGCGAGTTTTTTTTCAATTAAAATTAAATAAATTATCCACGGAACGTTTGTTATATTTTTTGTGGTTTAGGTATGGCTAGCATTTGCCCGCGGCTTCGCTCGCATTTAACCATACATCAACACATCCGACAACTTCAAATGCTGGAAAAGAATGAAACTTTAAGAGCAGTGTTTTAAGATTAAAGAAGAAACACAGACTCGCCCTTTACACACTTCAGTTCATATGACGTTCCATCTTATGTACCCGCAACACCAGCCTCGACGGATTATTCACTTTTTTACGCCTGGTTTATACGACATTTTTTCGCTCGCTGATGAGCTAACGTGATTGTATATGTCGCTTACCATGCGACTTTGAAAAGTAATGAGTACAACAGAGAATGTTCCGTCTTGATACGATGGATACATATTCTAAAATAATATTATTTGGTATTCTTATAGCTTATACTACCCAGAAGAAAGATGAAAACTTCAAAGACTCGAATGTGCACAGAAACCTAGATGGTGTGCCCGCTCCTAGCATGGGGAGTCTATAGAGTATATTTGTGTTTTTATTGATTATTATTATTAGGTGTTATGCCTTAAGATAGGTCCATTCCTTTAGTCAGTGAAAATTAGACCTTCAAAACTCCCTGTCCTCTGCCTCCTACTTCATCTCCCAGTATTTTCTTCATTCCTTCATTGTCATCTATTATTTGAATCCTCCTCCTTCCTAAGCTCCTTATTCCCTCAACCTTTCCTTCTATGTCGTCCAGAAGATACCTCCTAAGGATGTGTTCGATCCAGTTTGTTTTGTACCGAAGAATCGCATCCAAAATGGATCTCTTCTCACCCACTCTTCTTAGTACGTCTTCATTTGTCTGTCCACCTGATCTTCTCAAGTCTTCTTCAGCTCCACATTTTAAAGCTCTTCAAGTATTTCTTTTCCATCTTCTTGATTGAGTTTCTGCGTTATACAGCGTGATGTTCCAAATGTGGCATTTCATCAGTTTTTCCCCCAGTTCCAAACTCAACTTGCTAGTCAGCAGTAACCACTTCTTGTTGAGAGCCTCCTTGGTGCAGTAGACATCCTTTGTCAGCAGACTTCCCAGGTACTTGTGAGCTCTGTTTTCCAATTCCCGGTTTCCAATTTTGATTTTCAGTGGCTCTTCATTTTTTGAAAGCGCCATCACTTTTGACTTCTCAATGTTATCTTCTCCTTATCTCCACTAGCCGGTCCATCATTTTCTGCAACTCTTTTTTATTTTTGACCAGCAATGCTAAATTATCTTTGTATTTTATTTGGTTGTCGACGCCTCCTATCCTGAAATTGCCACATCTCGCCAGGGCTTCTTTGACCATCCACTGTCCCTACAATTTGATCAGACTGGGTGACAAACAGCATCTTCCTCTCGCTACACTGTTGGTGATCTCTCCCTCATTCGGCCTCACTTTTACTCGCTGTCCCAGGTACAGTTCTGCAATCTGCCTTCTGTCCCTCCACTTGATGCCAATCTTCTTGAGTCTTACCGTCAATTTCTTACACCTAATATTAAACTGAAATTAAAACGTTCACACTCATTACTCACAGTCTAAACCGTGCTTGTTAATATCACATATGATTTTGTAAGTCAACTTTAAGCCATACATATACACGTAATATTGATCACACAGTATGTGGTGTCAAGCTTTCAATAAATTTAATTGCCGATGGCTGGAAGGTTGACGTTCCAATATTTGTTGAGTGATCTGGTGGTGGTATTCCATATAGGACGTATCGCCTATTTATTAACATCTCCGCTGGGATGCTTGTGCATTTACTCTAAATTACCCTCAAAATAAACCTTGTTATTAAACATGATTAGTAAATAGATTAGCTTAAACTGGAATAGCGTATGAAATGTAAAATAACATTGAGAAACCCACTTGAGTGCCTGCATAATTTACTCTCACATTTGACTAGACTGTTGATGACGGGGGGATCAAGGTTTGAATTTCGGCTGGGAGTACTGAAGGTGGCTTTTTTTTCTAGATGGTTTTCCACTCTTTATGGACTCTAGTGCGGGTACACTTTCTCTAAATTCAACCTTCCTAATCCATTAACGTAATTAGCGCAAATGCGTACAACCCGAACTGGTAGTAAGGCCTGGTGCTAAAAATAAGTAATAAAAAAAAATCTAGATTTCGAAGGTAATGAGGAGATCCCGAGAAGAACCAGCCACCATTGAACATTGCGCTAGGAAATCAAAAGTTGGGTAATGAGAAACTTTACAAATATTTAGGTAGTCAAATTGCAAGAGACGCGCATTGTATACAAGAGAAAAAGCCAAAAATAACTGCTTTCATTTATTATTATTATTATTATTATTATTATTATTATTATTAGCTCCGTGTCTTACTAACCGTTCGGGTTATACGCACTTACGCTAATGTGTAATGGTAGGGTGATTGTGAGATGAAATGGAGGACCTACAGTTTAACGTGGAATCCGAACCACGGTGGTGGCCTGGCATTCCCCACATTCACAAGTTGTGATTAATACACGTCTTATCAGAGGTGAAGGAAGGGTTTGGTAATCAGATAAATCTTTGCTGGGACCGAGGATTGAACCCATGACCTCCAGCAAATAAGTTAGACACCTTACCCCTAGAACACTTGGTCGCCAATGGGAGAGAAGCAAGTTAAGTGTAAAATTTCCCACCCGCCCTCTTATACCACCTACCCTAAAGTCGCATCCGAGTATTCCTAGAAGAAAAGGCTGATACGAAGATAGGATAAACAAAGACCCTCTTCCAAACTAAAAATATATATCTACGTCTTTTTTTTTAACGCACCGCTCAATATTTCCTCAAGCACAACAGTAACCTTGCGTGAGAACAATCGTTACAGTAACCTTTACGCTTGTCATGCGTCTACACACGCATCAAATATTCACCTTATATTTTCCGAGAAGGTACCGCCACGCACATCTAGAAATATGAGAGCGGTACAATCCACCTCACGCTCCACGAGCGTACACACACACACACACACCACCTGGCGTCAATTTCCATCTAATATAGAAAACTATCACATACAAATTAAATAACAGACGAACCTACGTCACTCCTTCATCAAGTTAAGATAGTATAATTTTCATAGGAAGAACCTTATCTGACACTTGTCAAAGCTACTGGAGCTTATTTCACGTATTGTTGACCTCGGTGGTCTTGGGGTAAGGTGCTCACATCAGGACCCGATTTCCGTGGGTTTAAACCCAGCTGAGTCCGACGGATTTCTCTTGAGCGATAAAATTCCGAAGCACAATTTCCTACAGAGGAGAAGTAAAGATGTCGGTCCTATTTCGATTGTGGTGTGTAAAATAATCCTGGAAGTTATGTGAACAGACCTTTCGCTATCGCTCATAGAAATTCTCGTGTGTTGATATAATCAATCGGTTCAGAAAGTACACGTAAAATACTTCAAATAGATATAAAAAATAATAATTAAAAACTCGCTTTTCCTGCGACTCCACCTTAAAAAGCGCGCAAAGTGAGTTGAAGATCTAATTTAGTTAAAACGAAAAACAGCTATTTATTCCTGGTTTTGTTTTCCAGACATGTTATTATTATTATTATTATTATTATTATTATTTTAATTCGTTTTTGTTTCAAACTGATACGTGATGAATATTCACACCACCAGTCCTGATAGCTGAATCAAATTCACTTAATTGAAAACTGACAACCTCGTCATGGGTTCGATTCCCGCGTTCATCTTGTCATTTTTCACCTTATTTCCAGGGTGCCATCCACCTCACCTTACAGTGTACATCCCACATCACACGGGTCGTGGCGTCATCGTCAGCAGAAAGTGTCTAAAAGCCCCCTAGTCCGCAAACATCCACGATACGCCAACTTGCCTAAGTTTCTCTCTTCACTTGACAGGGGGGAATCCGATCAACTTATCTTCCAGGTGTAAAAGGGTACAAACTGAGAGACCTTTCCCAAGTATGAAACAAGAAGGGGGAGGAGGGGTTAAGTTAAGCACTCAAATGTACATTTGTATCTTGTTCAAACAGGTAAGGAGCTAACACACATGGGTTTTACCCTCAAAAATCATTCTGGAACAAGACTACTTAATAATACAGTAGCCTTGCATAATTTTTTGGTACTTTAAGACATTTAACACTTTACGACATTGAGATAGTGGTTTGGATATTTTCGGTTAGTACATTCGTGCGTCCGCTGAACAACAGTACATTAATAATGGCTAATAATTTCACAAACGAGTGATGTAAATTCTGTTCAGCGTGGGAATAGTTTTCTGAAAGGCCTTTTTCCCAACCAGAAATCTATTATATAGTAGTGTATTGGTAGGAAAAAAGACCTGTCAGAGAGTAATTCATACTGTGAATGGATTATAGCTCAAATACGCGCATATATAAAGCTTAAGGTTATCCATGTAACGCCTCGGAGGAGGGATCCAGCCTGTCCACGCGTTGCGAAGATAGGATGGTCCTATTTATCTGAAAATGAAATTAAAGTCGGTGGAGACCAAGAATGATTCGTCGAGCTTTTTTTTTTATCACCTTCACACAATGATGAATGTTTCTATACAAAGCGTTCTATCCCAATACTACCCTGATTGTTGGTTGGTAACGCCTCGGTAGTTCATATCCGAGTCGGCGACCCACCGCCAGGTAACGTCGCAACTCTTTGCCCCCCCCGCCCCTATGCCCGTGACGCCTGGCGGTGGTCTCGCCAACCATGACCGGAAAGGAAGTGGGGAGAGGAAATGCTAACATGCATACTTATCACGTATTATTAATATGTTACAAAAGAATGAGTGATTAACAGCTCCCACGCCCTTTCTCCTACATGACCTAGTCAATAACTCTTTCAGATTAGCTCTAATGTGGGCAAGTGGCTTAAAACTAAAATGGTCCAGTAATTAGATAGCTAGGTTTAATATGATAACCAATTATTTATACTAAAGTACATCTTTTTTCTATTAAAACTAAAACATTTAAGGCTCATATACATATTTATTACTTTCATTGTGATAGTGACTTTTTGTGTATTCATATTACAAATTTGTTAATAAAAAGTTGTTTTTTTTCCTTTATAAGTCCTCGTTTTATTATTAGAATTATAAATTAAAATATTGATTGTTTGAAAATGTGTGCATAGCTATCATTTATCTTTTAATTAATATAATGTATATTTTTTATGTTTATATTTTTGTTTTAGCAGGTATTTAACAAAATAGGGTGAGTGTAACCCGAACGGTTAGTAGTGCGCCGCGCTAAAAAAAAAGAAACCATAATCTCATCTTTATCTCCTCGCAGCTAAATATATACTTATTATATTCCACTTGGCCACAATATACCTCATTTGGTACCCGAACTAGTAACCAGGTTTGTGGTTAGACTTTTAGTTGGTTCATTGTAACTTTGAGTTTTTGTGACAGTTGAAAATATACTTAAAACGATTTTTGTATCCATCAATATCGTAAAATTGTTAGGCTATTTTAACAATTTGAATTGAGTCAACAGAATTTGTTAGAGTGACAAAACATGAGTATCCAAAGTGAATGACTACGGAATCGTCGGGAAAAAAAACCCAATCATAAGTGGGTTATCTACCTGTAATTCGTTGGCCCTCAACTGTCACCTGTCCTGTACGGAAATTAAATCATGTCATCTATGGTTTGTACAGTAGCCCCATGGCTTCTTTGGTGCAGACTGACAGCTCACAGTTGACGGCTTTGAAAAGTTACCAGACCAAATTACGTATCCCTACGCCGAACCAGATGATCAGCAAAAACATGTGTTTAGCAGCTGTCACTACTGACAGTCAAAATTTAGGTATATGCCTAAATGTTGACTGTCAGAAGTCAGCTATTAGCTGTCAGTCAGCACCAAAGAANCAGTCAAAATTTAGGTATATGCCTAAATGTTGACTGTCAGAAGTCAGCTATTAGCTGTCAGTCAGCACCAAAGAAGTCATGTGGCTACTGTATATACCTAAATGTTGACTGTTAGAAGTCAGCTGGGAACAGTCAGTCAGCACCAAAGAAGCCATGGGACTACTGTATTGTGCTCAAAATGATGTTTTAGATTAGATACAACATACTGGACATAGCTTATTAGTTCTAAAAGTAAAACTGATTAACATTTTACTTTCTCATATCAAGATAAAGTATTGTGATCGTTACAAAAATATCTCGAGATTATGTCAACTTTTTACGTTTATGTGAACACAAACCCCCCAAAAATTGGAATTTATGATTCTGTCTGTCCTTGGCCACGAATCAAAAACTGTTTTATGGATTCTGTTCAAGCTTGATATTTAGATTTTATAGAGCTATACCACAAAAAAACACCTATTTTTTCTTACCCAAGATTTTCAATTAAGGGAAGTTTACTGAAAACCTATTTTTGAAAACTATCTTCGAAGCTATTATACACACTATGATAAAGTTTGTGCGATTGCGTCATACCATTTATTGTTATAACCAAAGCACTATTGGACATGCAGTTTCTAAAATCAAAGCGTCTTACAACCCGTTCGGGTTATACACACAAATTATTGTTCCATTTGTATGTGATATGTTTTTGTGTATATACATATAAACTAACTTGTTAAATTTAGTTTATTTAACTCTAAATATTTAATCCAACATGTCTGCCAACTCAATACATTTTGAAATAAAAGTTATTTTCTTTGATGCATTACATTTCCCCCTCCCCTCCTTATTTAGTTATCTTGTAATCCCATCTGCCTAATATAGTTTCTTCCCTTAAGGAAAAGTAATTTTCTTCTCTTTTTAGTCTAAAAGTTAATAAAAGCCTCCTTGGTTAGCTAGCTTGGTTGAAAGTGTGTTTTTATTGCAATTTTTTTTATTTAGTTAATTAAATTACATTCCATGTGAAAGTTGGCAAGACTGTGGGAGGTGGATCCTTAATGAATAAACATGCCGGGAGTAAGCTTGAGGCCCGGCTATGACGACGTTACTTAAAGTCAGGTGCCGTTAAGTAACGTGCCGGGGTGTAATGCACTTAGTGGCCTTCCCCCCCCCTCCCCTTGCTCGCGTGTCTGAGTGACGAGGCTGGCGTTTGTTGGCTCAACGGAGACATTTATCGTGCCCGCGTCACAAAAAGTTGAATTTCCGAGATAACCCAATTTCAAGGTTATTTGCCACACTTAAAATTCAAAACTTCTACTCACATTTAATTAAAATGTCGTATAGCTTAAATAGAGTTTATGATATTAGTTGTTTTTTTAAACCATTAGAATGGATCAAGGCGTCATTCACGCAATAGACTGAATTATCTATGGTGGGGAACTATAGAGGCTCGGATCCCAGCCAGATCTAATGAAGAACGTTTTTTATTACGTATTTGTGTTTTCCCCCCTCCTTCCACGCAAATGTGGGTTCATTTACACTCAACACTCATATTACGTAATCCCTACCCCATTAGTTTATATATGCGGATATCCCAGAAGGAAAGTGCACACAATTAAAGAGGATGTTAACTATTCATAATAAGCAAACTAAATAGACGTATATACAGTCAATCATGAGGGTATTTTCTACGCATCGCATTCATGCGCGGTGCTTCATGTGTTTTATAATTTTTTTCAGCTTAAGCCGTTTAGTCATCGCCGCGGGGCCCCTTTGTGTGTGAATACTC
>CABFOW010002748.1:6101-20634 GCA_902141385.1 Timema californicum | reverse complement strand
GTGACCTGGTGGTCTAGGGGTAAGGTGTCAGACTTCTATGCTGGCGGCCGGGGTTCGATCCTCGGTCCCGGCAAAGATTTATCTGATTACCAAACCCTTCCTTCACCTCTGACAAGACATCTTGTGAATGTGAGGAATGCCAGGTCTCCACCGTGGTTCGGATTCCACGTTAAACTGTAGGTCCTCCATTTCATCTCACAATCACCCTACCATTACACATTAGCGTAAGTGCGTATAAACCGAACGGGTAGTAAGACGCGGTGCTAATAATAATAATAATAATTTACCTCCCTGATCCATGTTTCATTAACATTGTTGAAATATGTATAGCCCGGATGGTTAGTAAGATGCGGTGTAACACAAAAAAATATATGTAATTATTAGATATTTGGAACCTATCCGCAGCTCGGCGATTACTTAACTTATGTTATATTAAAAAGCTTCCCACGCCAAATCGGGCTGGCTAAGTTTTAATGAAGTTTGTCGAGGAGCGGATGTTGGATGTTCGATCGTTATTGCTTGGCGTGGAATCTAAGCGACAGGAGCAGCTGTCGCCGGGTCTAGTCTTGCTCTCAATAACACTGGTCCTTGTGTCAGCCGGCATGAGAGCTACTTGTCCTTGATGGTGTTCGAATACCGTGCGAGATAGAGACCGGCTGGCGTGACGGAATCAGGGGAAAATTACCGAGGGGGATACCCGGCTATCATTTACGTGAGAGGAAACAAAATTTTACAGTTGTTTGAAATCACACGGTGTCAAAATTAAAATACCTTGTTTACACAGTCGAAAGACAAACTCTTGGTTTTCTGATTCGAGCACACTAACGCACTGTTTTCCCGATACTCCAATACTAGCGCCCGTTTATGTCCTCGTTGAGGGCTCCGCCCCCAAACCGCCAGAGAGTTTTCTTTGCAAGTGGATGTAAACTAATAAAATTCCATAGCTGTTTTTTGATAGGTCTTACCGTTTAGCCACAAGAGACCTCCAAAGAAAGGTCTGCACCAACTTTAAAGTTGCTCCGACATATTTCATTTTTTTCGGGAGTTGATTTTTTTTTTAATTTTTTGTAATTTTTATGTCGGTTACAGACGAGAAGCTATAATTTTGCCAAATTTCAAGATTCTAGCTCATCTGGAAGTGGGTAAACATTAATATCAGTGAGTGAATCAGCCACGTGGCTTTATATTGGTATAATACAAACCCTTTTCTGTTGCCGCATAGTCTAAGGCGCTACTCTCGCAAGAGACTAGACTGTCGATTACGGGGTGATAGTGGTTTGATCCCGGTTGGGTATACTGAGAGTGGTTTTCCCTACATGGTTTCCCACTCTTTCTCTCTCTTCACGCAGATGTGAGCACACTTCCTCTCGATTAACCCTATTCCTGTCAATTAAAAATTATTGTTTTGTATCTCCCAAGTCTAATATTCCTCGAAATAAGGTCACTGATAGTAAATTAAAATGTTATCGCCTACTTCAGTGGCCGAATGCAAATCAATCACTAATTGTGACCTTTCACAATATATACATTGATATTTAATTTAAATCTACTTTTTTTTATTGTATTTCAGTGGGATTCAAGTAAATATTTAATACACATTATTCAGTTCTATATTAAAATATTGAAAACATCCTCAATTAAATTTATTTTATATCAATGAACTTGAATTTTCTTAAAATAACAGTAGTTAGTATTGAAGTGCTCTCCTAATAGTTCACTTATGGTTGGCTTTGCCTTAACTCAGGTCATATATTATTTATTTTATTTATACTTAATCAACAGATTTTATCAAATAACTGGTACACAATAATAGGCCCACATTAAAAAAAAGCACTATTCTCTGCTAAGTTTAAATTTAAACTTAGATTGTAATTTTACCCACACACAATTATCACTTTTGTGCTATTTTCGGAAAAGATATATTGGTTTTACATACAATTTATCAGTACATTAACAATAATTTGTTAGTTAATTACATTCAAATCCCTAAACTGATCACAGAAGTAATTTACTTATAACTGGCCAGTTATTTATACTCATACTATTGATTCAATTGTAATTTCAAACACATATCTGTATATTATTTTTGTTTTTAAATGAAGTAATGTTCAATAACTTGACACACCTTGTATCAAACAATCTCCCCTATTTAATTGAATGGTTTTGCCTCTTTAACTTTTTCCGTATCAATTTGCCGCACGTCGCACGTGACTTTTTCTGGTGTGTGGCTCCTCCTAACCCCTCTTCCCGCTCTCCTACGTTTACACCCTTCTCTCTCCTTCCGCGCTGGTTTGATTGTTGGTCATGTTGGGCTTTGAGCAGGTTCTGGTGTCCAAGGACCCGCCGCCGCCGCTGATCGGAGTCCTGCGCGGTGTTTCTGTCCCAAAGTGCTCCCCAGGGGAAAGATAAATTAGCTGGAAGGGAATCAAGTCCATGCCGAGTATGAATTATTCACCGCTTGTTCAAATCTGACTCTGCACAAAATCCCGAAGCGCCGCCTTTTGGTTTGTGCGAGAGAGAAATGGGGGTTGCAAGTTCAGAAACAAAACTAGAGGAGGAATAACGCGGGAAGAATGATTTGGTTATTATCAATGAATATTGTTCTACCAATAACGTGCTCTCACACTTTTTTTACCTTTTTTTTTGTCACCTAATTTTACCGCTAATATAATATTTATCACCGCGTCTTACTACCCCTTCGAGTTATACGCTTTAAGTGCTAATTACGCTAATGGATTAGGAATTGGGAAGGTTGAATTAGAGGAAGTGAACCCGCATTTGCGTGGTCGGAGAGTGGAAAACCATTTAGGAAAATCCACCCCCAGTTCACCCGACCGAGATTCGAACCTCGATCTCCCCGTCCTCAGCAGTCGAGCTCAACACGACTAGCTTGTTAGCCAACTACGCCACCGAGGCGGGTAATTTTTCTGCTTCTCCGGGGTATTTACATATAATTACAATAATTGAATTTAGATGAGAATTTAAATTATATCTACTCTCATTCCATTGAAAAAAACTGCGAGAGATTATTTAATGAGAAAAAAACACACCTTTAGCATACGTTGCTGGGATCCGAACCATGACCTTTACGTAACTATGAAACTCAACTGAATTAGCTTGACCTTTAGTCCGCTTGCATTCCAATACAATGTTTCAACGATAAAGTTTCACTTTATCTTTGCTTAGACGTGATGCACATTATCACGTGATATATCTAAACCCTTCATTCCTAGAAAAAAACAAAAACAATTGTAGGCCCATATATTATGAGTTTGACGTATTAAATAATGTTTTGTTGTTTTTACGCTCCACGTCACGCCTTGCTATCCGACCAGGTTACCCGCATATTTACATTAGCTGCGTAGGAACGGATATAGCTTTAATTTAGAAAATATATACCCATATTGCATGGGAGGGGGGGGGGGGATACCCTGGTACACCCAACCTGGGCTTGAACCCTGACCTTACCGTCATCGGCAAACCATATAAGAGGATATATACTGCCGCCCTTGTCCCCATGTCCACCAGTGCGGGTGAAACACTCTTTATGACACTTGTGTGAGGTTATAATGAGCGTGTTCGGGAAATGTTTCCTACAGTGGCCTTATGGCTTCTTTGGTGCTGACTGACAGCTCACAGCTGACTTCTCAAGGTCAACCTTTAGGTATATACCTAAATTTTGACTGTCAAAAGTGACAGCTGCTAACACATGTTTTTTGCAGATCATATGGCTCGGCGTAGGGATCCGTAATTTGGTCTAGTAACTTTTCAAAGCCGTCAGCTGTCAGCTGTGAGCTGTCACTCAGCACCAAAGAAGCCATGGGGCTACTGTACTACTTCTGAGGGTGCTATAGAGCTAGTCATTGCTAAAACGACCTCACTAAACAATTTAAAGGATCTGGAAGATGAGGATGAGTTCTTATTAAATACACAACCACTCTGCTGGAGATAATCCTTAAAGGAACCAGCCCAATGCACCCTCGCCAGGGATCAAAGAGTAGTCCATGCGTCCCCGTAGTTCTAGAGTCGGGACCTATCGTACATCTTACATTGTCGTTCGCTTAGTATCTCCTCCTGGAGACATAATGGACGAAATAACTCTTTTTTAACTGTTCGGAGGAAGTCCTCACAGATCCCCTGCCGCAGGTCGGAACGGGCCATTAAGAGGCCCAGATACCGCCTCGTAAATCTCTTGTCAGCCTTGATCCTCGCCAGGCACGCCTTCTAACCTCCCCAGGTCTTGCGGCTGCTCGCGGGGCCTCAAGCTACACACACACGGTCGGAACAGGACTTACAAAACACCAAATGTGCTTGGGGTCGCATAGATCTACTGGAGAGACCCACGGTCGATAGATGCAGGATGAGGGGGGAGGGGGGGAAGGTTATTTGAAAAAAAAAACTACCTTATTTCCTCTTAACCATTTATTTTTCTCACCGCGTCTCACTACCCGTTCAATTTTCTTACGAATGCATCTTTGAAGCATCGTTTAGAAAATACAGACATATTATTTTTCAATCACCATTGATAACATTTTACAATATTATTAGTATTATTTTATTGTTATTGGTAGATAACATGATTTGACGTATGAAAACATGAAAGTAGAGCTAGTTGATGTTGCTAACTTTTTGATGTATCCATCTGTAAGACACTTGTACATCCGTAAGACACTATTTACGCTGATGGTTTCGAGGAAGGTTGAATTTAAAGGAAGTTTACCCGCACTTGTGTGGAGAGAGGGTTGAAATAGACACAGGAAAAACCACCCTTAATACACCCTTCCGGGGCTCTAACCTTGATCTCCGTGCTATCGGCTGTCCGGTCTACTGTGAGAGTGAAAGCGGGTTTGAACCCTTTAAAATGCACGGTATTTGATCGGGGAGATAAGTTGACGTAACCACTTTTGAGGACATTTTATTTTCTCTATATTGTATTATTATTATTATTATTATTATTCGCACTCTTCATCTTTAGTGCCAGAGTGATCCTATTAGTTACTCGTACTTAATAGTAATAAGCTGTGTGCTAGTATACATGACTTTGACCTGGGATGTCCGGTATTCATTCTTTTTTGCATTATATATATATTTCAAAATCTCTCTCCGAAATAATTCGGTATCTTTATATATTTTTTAAACTCGCCTAATTTTTTGTTTGTTTTTATGTTAGTTTGGTTAGTTTTAGTTGCGGGCAGCCCAAACAGGTAGTTACTGATACGTAATACACTGATAATAGTTATATATATATAGCTTAAACTATGTGATTCGGTTGAGTGTCGAACACCACCCTCCATAGTCAGTAAAGGTGTGTTGTTACTATAATTTAATATTGAATACAACCAAGATCAAAGACGGGTCCAAGGCCTGTTATCGGTTGTAATAATAATAATAATAATAATAATTATTATTATTATTATTATTATTCATTATTATTATTATTATAGTGCAAATAAGACTTGTAAGGAAAAAAATACTTTTGACTAATACATTTGTAATTTTAACACACACAAAATTAACAAAAGTAATTGTTACATTTAAAAGTAATAAATATGGTTTAGCTTTAATAGAAAAAGAGTGTGTTTTTTAATACAAATGATTGTTAAACTATGTGATTCGGTTGAGTGTCGAACACCACCCTCCATAGTCAGTACAGGTGTGTTGTTACTATAATTTAATATTGAATACAACCAAGATCAAAGACGGGTCCAAGGCCTGTAATCGGTTGTAATAATAATAATAATAATTATTATTATTATTATTTTATTATTATTATTATTATAGTGCAAATAAGACTTGTAAGGAAAAAAAATACTTTTGACTAATACATTTGTAATTTTAACACACAAAAAATTAACAAAAGTAATTGTTACATTTAAAAGTAATAAATATGGTTTAGCTTTAATAGAAAAAGAGTGTTTTTTTAATACAAATGATTGGTTATCATACTAAACTTAATAATCTCACCACCATAAGGGTTCGGCCAGACCGACAAGCGTGCGAGCGAGCGCGTGATTAGCAGATAGCTCTCGATAGTTGTTGACAAGGAGGCATAGGTTCGAATATTGGCTCGGTGGACTGAGGGTGGTATTTGACAAGTGATTTATTGTTGTGGTTATCTCTTCCTCTCTCCACGCTAATGGGGATTCTTATTTGTAAAGGCATACTTTGATAATATTGAAGTATTTTAACAAATCAGTTAAAATTCTGAAAATTGAAAAACGATACCTGGACACGGGAATCGAACCAGGTGTCATCTTTTAATTTTCAGAATATATCTAGATGGAGTAATCCTCACTAAACTGCATAAATAATAGCTTTGGCTATTTGTTTCAAATCAGTTATATATAGATATGCTATATGATCTTACGTCAGTAGAAAGTGTGCTAAGCCTATTGATAGTAATAAAAATGTCAAAATGAGAAGTTTCCAAGCACTCATTGAACCAACATTCAATAATATTGCCTAGCGCCTGTGAACTAGACTGTTCCGGATCGAGCACTTGCTCCAGTCTAGCCACCTCTCATTACAACCAATGTGTTCTATTCTATATTTTAGTCGCTCGCCCAGTCTAGCCACCTCTCATTACAACCAATGTGTTCTATTCTATATTTTAGTCGCTCGCCCAGTCTGGACATCCCCTAATAGTTTAGTTTTAAGTCCCTTATTTTCTGCACATTATAGCCAAGTTGAAATAGTTGATGAATAAGTAATATAGGAGATAGGGCGAGGGAGGTGTTAGTCATTTGATCTCAATGTTTTATAACGTTCCATGGAAAGGAGGGGGGTGGGGGGGGGCTAACTTCGGTTAGGCATTAAACTATGAACACTACTTCGACTATACAGTCATACTAAGCGACAACGTGGTGTTTTTTTAGAGTATTTTTTTTTAGTCAATATTTATACACAAGTTAGCTTTTAAAAAAAAACATTGAATATATCGACAACGAATTTTATCACATTGCCTTTTTGTCTGCATTTATTTTCGCGCGAACCGAAACTTTTATCCATATAAGGGCTCTTGAACGTGGAGGGACAAACTCTGGTGACTGCTAAACCTCTTTTCACCTCTCTCCATGCGCCTCTGTTCTACTCACATCCGTGTACGCAGGGTACATTTGGAAATTGAATTGCAATTCCCACTTGTGGGCACGCGGTCACTCGCCGCGGGATGGAATGACCCTTTGGGCCGCCGCCATGTTGCCTCTCCATTGTTGTATTGGGTTGGAATATAACGTGGTGCTTTTCATGAAGCACTCTCCTCCTTGCTCTCTCTCGAGCTTGCCGTCAAACATGGACGTCCGATTACTTAAACAAATATTAAACTATCGCCATATATATCTTATAATTCACAAGAATATATATTTAGGGGGCATGTTTACCCCTAAGGTGAGTCTAGGCCCATCTCATCCCGGTACGGAAGTAGGTCACGGGGAGAAAGGTCTAGTGTTTTTGCAGTTTTTTAAATTACCAAACCCTTCCTTCACCTCTGACAAGACGTGTATTAATCACAACTTGGGAATGTGTGAAATGCCAGGCCTCCACCGTGGTTCGGATCTCACGTTAAACTGTAGGTCCTTTTTTTGCAGTTTTTTTAAATTGCTAAACCCTTCCTTCACCTCTGACAAGACGTGTATTAATCACAACTTGGGAATGTGTGAAATGTCAGGCCTCCACCGTGGTTCGGATCTCACGTTAAACTGTAGGTCCTCCATTTCATATCACAATCACTCTACCATTACAAATTAGCGTAAGTGCGTACAACCCGAAAGGGTAGTAAGACGCGGTGCTAATAACTAATAATTGTTTACTATAGAAAATAGTTTTTTTTAGCCAAAATAAATAAAATATTGCTCCAGTAGCAACGTTTAGTTTAATGTCATGAGCGAAGCGGCATTAAATGAGGAACTTTTTACATGACGAGAAAAAGTTGTCAATAAATTCCGGGACACCCTTGATAGATAATCAACATTTGTTGATGTCAACATATTAAGAAAATTAAACTACTTCTATACTATAACGATATTTTATTTATTTTGGCAAAAAAAATATTTTGATATAAAAACTGCAAAAACATTGACCTTGTATAGCGTCCCCCACATCCCCACCTTAACTTCCTAACAAACTATTTTTGTTTTCCACAACTTTTTGTTTTTTCCATTATTATTTCAATACATATTGCAAGTTCGGCGCATCCTAGAAGTTAAATTCCGCAGTCTGCACGGCCCAACTTGTCGAAATAAAACGTCGTTTCGAGAATGTTTAATTAAATAAATGTTTCGACACTCTCCCAAGATACCCATTTGGAAGCAAATCGTTTGGGACCTTTTCAAAAACTATTTCCAGTGTTTGATAAATCAGTCATCAGTAAAATACCCATAAATGAGTTTTTAGCCCTAAAACAAGTATACTGTGTTATTTGTCATACCATATAATTGCCAAATATATATTTTAAATAAAAATCGTTAAACATTTTCGATATACATTTTGAATTTTCAAAAATTTCCCATTAGTGAACTACACTTCAACAAATTTTTGCTCATAACGGTAGACATCCGCCACTGTTAACTATGTATTAATTGGAATGGATTAAAGCTACCATAGTGACTTGATTAGTCTAGAGGTTGGTACAAATGACTCTGATCCGGAAGACAGTAAAAATTGTTTCTCCCCCACTGTTTTTTTAAAATATTTCTTTCTCTAAGAATTCTGTTTCCTCAATAGTTGATACTTTTACTAGTACTAGTATTAAAATTTTCATAAGAAAAACAAACACATTTGTTTTGCGGTAAACAATCATAACATTCTACTCTTTTATCAGTGTGAATACTTGAAATTAAATATATTAACTATTCTAGCTGTCATACAATAGCCCTTCCTTTGAAGACGGGAATGTACAAATATGAAGCACATTTAAATTTGCCATATGCTTTGTGTAAAAATATAGGCCTATACATCAGCAAAATCTTTTTAAAAGCTGATCAACTGTCGGGATATTCCTGAGACTATCTTAGAGTAAAAAAAAAAAAGTTTAGTAAACGTCCCATTTACTTTCCCGACGTATACTGTAATCTAAGATATTTTATGATAGAAGTGGATTATAGTGACTTTCCTTGTCGAGAAAAACAACATGGAGCCATAACCCATATTTAATGTGCCGTAAAGCTGAAGTTTCTTTTATTGTCGCTATGTTTCCTGCGAAGGAACGACTTTATTACCATCTGTCGTTCTGGAGGTTTGAAACAAACAAGTCTTCTATTCTCGTATCGTTGGCTACGTTTGGTGATCGGACCGAGTTTTCACTTTATTCATTGCTCCATTTATATATATTTAAAAAAAATGTATTTAATAAAACTCTGGAAATTTAATTTGTTTGATTTTAGTGTCAATTTTCTTTCAGTAGCTTTGTTTTTACAGATCCAAAGTCTAAGATCTCATTAAGATTTCATCTATAGTTTATTATATTACTGTACCATAATCTACAATTATAAAAATATGCATATGTCTAATATAGTTACAACATATAAAACAAAATATTGCAATCAAATTAAAGCATGGGTCTTATTTCTAAACTAATCATGTGTCACTATAAAACAAAAGGTAAGCCCCTTGGCCCTGTCTAAAACCTATTTTGCTGGATGGTGGGTGGGAGGGTGAAAGGCGTGGCATGGCTTAACAACCGACCAAAGTGTCCTCCCACGCCAACAAGAGCAGATGGATCGCGGGAAACGTAGATAGCGCTAGCTACCGGACAGCTCTTGTGGAAAACTCATACGTTTGGAAATATCAATTTTCTCGAGGACGAGTAAAATTTTTATTTTAATGTTCTTAACACCCCTTCTAAGATAATCTATCGATGTTTATTAATAATTACTTTTTGTGTTATACATCTGGCAGTTTTCTATTGAAAAATGTCAAAATTATTGATATTTTATTACTGTTAAAATTATAGAGGAGGTGTGTGTATAAAAAGTATAACCTAACAAACATGCTTATATTCTTGAACAAACCGTTTCTAAAAAGAACATTTCAAAACAGTAAAAATTCTTGGAGTTAACCTTTTGTTCCCATGGCTCTGCATTTCCACACCAAATGAAAATGGCCAATCGGCTTAAGCTTTGATGCTGAACTATATAGGGCAGGCTAGAATATTTACAAAAAATAAATATTAACAAATTTCTACAAAATTTTAGAATTACATTATCAAACTAAATTATGTTATAATTTATACCAAACCTAGATAAAGTAAACCCCTTTAATTATTCACTTAACATTTTGATAATATGTAAACAATACTTTTAAATATTAAATAAAAAGGTATAGCTTAGATCCGCCATCCTACTTAATATTTTCCTTCAAACGCTTTACTAAAGGGAGGCGGCTAAGAGTTATTTCGAAATCCAAAATTAATTGCACCCTACCAAGTTTCACACCGAGGTTTGAAAAGTTACCAGACCAAACTATGTATCCCTACGCCGAGCTGTCAGTCACCACCAAAGAAGCCACGGCGCTACTGTACAATAGGTTCAACACCTTAGCCCAGTAGGTAACACGTCTGCCTACTGAACTACAGGTCCCGAGCTTGAATCCCCAAATGATCTCTAACTTATCAGTAGTGAATTGTCTGTCCAAGGTACTCAGTGTTGTGTCTGCTCTAGTATTAAGTTAGTCTTTATATCGTCTTCTGATATAATCAGTTGGTTGAAAAAAATTGGATGCTAAATGCCCTCAATAAAAATAATGTCCAATATAAAAGTATTATACGAGTTGGTTTGTTGGTATCGGTTTACGGCTCTCCTATAATTTTGTGGTTGTTACAGTTGATGCACACAGTGATTTCATTTCTTTCCTTGGACTACATTGCGCAATTAAATTGTTAATGGCTAGCTTTTCCTGATACGGTAAAATAGTTACATTCAAATTAATGTACTACTATCACAAAAAAAAAATCGCAACTTAAGTTCCTTTTGATCTCAATAAATCAAGCAATATTTCTCGCTCATTAATAAACCCGTTTATGAAATTATTAAAAGAGTGTTGCCATATTTATACTCCAATAACTTTATTTAATCCTAGTTGTTATTTTGCTGGTGTATGGAGTTATACTTTATACCAACTTCTACTGTGAAAGCGTTAAGACCTCCAACTTCCTCGGAGTTAATCGTCTTTTGAAAACTTGTTTCCAGTTATTACTTGTATTATTTGAGTTTCGAAATATCTTTTGGCTGTTTTTGTTCGGGTTATATGAAATGTAATCTTTGAAACTCTTCTCCTATTGCATTTGTCCCTAGAGGTTGTCTCTTAGATATGACAATATCGCATCGAAAAGCGAACTCGAGTTCTTTTTATTACCCTCACAAAAGGACGAGATGCGCTTGTTTGCAGCATTTATCGTCTTCTGTACAATGTTTTTACAAACGTCTGACAAAATTGGAATTTCCCGAGCGTAACGATGGTTAGAGCTCGTGACAATCACTTTTTAATCCCTAGTCTCTCGAGAAAAAACCCGTTCGAAAACAAGTTTTTGTTTTACATTTCCCTAACGAGGTTTTAGTTACTCCGGGCTTATCGGATTTTTATAAGCTAATTATTGAATAACTTGTATAAGACCTGAGCCTTTTGAGATAAATTGAACTACACACATTAAATTTAATCTTTACTGTCTCTACTTTCTCCCTCACTTAACATTTATTTAATCTATTATCTTAATTTTTGAAGTTTTGAGATAATTTTTGTATTTTATTTTAGTGTGTTGCACGTCTGTATACTAAGGTAAGAAAGAGTCTTGGTTTGGTTTCCTGGCAGGTCCGAAAAAAGTATAATTTGGAGTTTTTGACAGTGATAAATTGACATCTGGAGGATTGGTGTTGTGTATTATTATTATTATTATTATTAGCACTGCGTCTTACTACCCGTTCTGTGTATACGCTTATGTACTAATTATTACGCTAATGGTTTTAGGAATTAGTAATGTTATATTTAGAAGCACTGTACTCGCATTTGCGTTGAGGAAGAGTGGAAAACCATTTCGAAAAAAAAAATCCACCCTCAGCACAGTCGACTGAGATCGCCTCGTTATCGGCAGTTTAGTCTACTGCGAGAGTAGTGCCTTAGACCATGCGGCCACCAAAGCGGGTTTCATGTATGTTATCAACCTATGGTATGTTATAAATATACGCTCGACGCACTGACCTAGGACCTCATTCCAGAGAAATTGTATAAGAGTGGAAATGTTTTAAACCCCCACTGCAAGAAAAATAAACAATACACCAATAAGAACATAATCCAGGCCATTGGAGGACAAATTAAATATAACGCTCGAGAATACAGAATGAGTAAAAATTCCCTTAACTTGTCAGGATATGTATTAAGATTTTAGTGGCCCCACATCTCCTTTAAGCAAAGAATTACTACAAAGTTAGCATTTTCAAAAAAAACTTTAAATGATTGAGAGCGTGTCTGTCTACTGAGCTAAGGGTCCCTGGTACAATTCCCGGCATGGTCAAAAAGTGTATCATTGGGGAATTGTGGGTTCCCCTTTCACAGTGATGAATTAATGGTCCGGAGGTAAGATGTTGTGTGCGTCGTATATTTAAGTTAGATTGTAAGTCGTTTGCTGATATAATCAGTTGTTCCAGAAAGTGCAAGTTAAATAATTCAAATAAATGGGAGGGGGGGAGGAATTAAACATTTAACCAGCCACCTAATTTAACATTTTACAATCTGTGACCTATGTTAGATAAAAAGGGATGGTGACTAAGTGAGGTCACATGGCCCTATTGTTTCCGTCATTTAGAGCAATCATGACGATCAACGAATTGAAATACACCAACCCGAGGGTATTGGACCAACGCGTGATTCGTATATGACGTTTCTAGGTCTAAAAAACTTCTTGTTCTAATTAATATACGAAACGAGAGAGCCTAAGGGGTCAGGTGGTGGGGGAGGGCGGGATGGAACGTTGGGAAATTAACTTTGTACCCTCCCCCCCCTCTCCTAAGTAGATAATCCCCTGGGCGCGGGTGGCAGACACCAGCATCAGATCTGAATGAGATACTGTACGTTTCCATTACCGTTGGCGCGCGGCGGTCATGAATAGTGTCCTAATGTGAGATGTGGCCCGCAGATAGCGGTATTAGCTATGATATATGTGGCGTGTGTTATTAGTCGCCCTGATACCAGGGTAGAGGTGCGCCCCCTCCCCTCGTGATTGGGAACCAGAGCTATCTCTCTCTGATGCTCGTTGCATAACTTAGGTCACACGCGATATACGCTCGTCTGTTTTCATGTTGTCATGTCGAGTGTGGACATAGGACACATACACCTGGTGTCATCTTTTTACTACCGTATCTTACTACCTGATCGGTTTATATGCTAACGGTTTTAGGAATGTGAAAGGATATACTTAGAGGAAGTGTACCCGTATTTATGTAGAGAAAGAGAGAGTGGTAAACCATTTAGGGAAAACCACACTTAGTACACCCTACTTAGATTCGAACCTCGATCTCCCCGTCATTAGGAGTCTATCCTACTGCGAGAGTGACGCCTTAGACCATTTGACCACCGAAGTGGGTGAAGTGTAAATTAACCGTGGTTACGGATCTGGGTACATCATTAGATTACATTTAAATTTATTTGAGAAACTCACATCTAGACACGGGAATCGAACTCGTGATTTTTGGCTTAGCGCAATAATGTGTATACCTTTGTAGTGCTGAGAAAAAGATCCTGCATCTATTTCACGTATCCAGGTGTCAAATTTTTAGCTATAAATATACTTTATTTTAATTTTAAAAAAAATCATTTGGTTTTGTTTGTCAGTGAAGCGAGATTTTTAGGCTCGAACTCCGGCCGGTGTACTGAGGGTGGTTTTTTCCTAACTGGTGCTCCTCTCGTACCTCCACGCGAATGAATTTCCTATCAATTTTTCCTGCCTCATCCCCACTAGATTAGTTTCATTAAATGTTGATTGCCTGGATGGGTAATAAATCGCTGGAAAAAAACCCAAAATAAATCAAGATATTTGATCATTCAGCTCAGGTATTTTTGTAAATAAATGCAGCTGATTTTAATCAAAATTTTATGTATCAGTTTGCAAATATTTTAAGACAAAATGTGAATATTAATGCAGTCATTTATTTTAAAAACTATACAATTCATATACACAAAAATACAAATGTTTTTCCCCTTTTTGGGACTCAAAACCGGAAGCTTAAGATGAGTAAACCTAATTGCTACTGACTGAGCTAAAGTGACGGTTAAAATTCAAATACTTGGTCACAACATGTTTTCACTTTTATTTTTCAATTCTCTGAAAATGTCTGGGAAACATTTCTCCATAAAACAAACAATTTCACTGCTATGGTACCTATCTCTAAGCAGTTAGTTAACTCGTAATAGGTATATTTGATGTAATTATACTAAAGCTAAGGGTATATTTGATGTAATTATGCTAAAGGTAGGGGTATATTTGATGTAATTATACTAAAGCTAGGGGTATATTTGATGTAATTATACTAAAGCTAGGGGTATATTT